>JAGGAV010008110.1:0-16612 GCA_017657295.1 Termitomyces sp. DKA64 | reverse complement strand
CTGAAGAGGATCTTCCAATTCCATTGCATAGAAGACAATTTCCTGTTAGATTGGCATTTGCAATGACTATCAATAAATCACAAGGTCAATCAGTCAAGCATGTTGGATTGGATCTTCAATCCTCTGTATTTTCACATGGACAACTTTATGTTGCACTGTCTTGATGCACATCTGGCAATCATATCAAGGTGATTTTGTCACCAGACAATACATCAGGAAAGACAGCAAATATTGTTTATCAAGAAATCCTGGGTGGTTTACAAATGTGAGTATTACTATTTATAAATTGAAATATTTTTACTAACTTCCAAGGATTTTAGTACTTGATAGTTTTATACTTTGATAGTAGCACTGTAATTATAACATTCTGTATAGACTGCACAAATAATACATATAAGAAAGACTCATGCCAAAGTCACAGGTTAAAGACCTGGAGGTTAGAGACTGGTATACAATTGGGACCAGACTAGGCATGGTGCTTTGGAATTGAGGCCCTAACTGAGTGCAGCAAAGTTAGAGCTGGGATTAAGCATTGAGTTTTGAAATCAAGGCCCTAACTTTGCTGTGCTCAGTTAGGGCTGGGATTAAGCATTGAGTTGGATGTCAAAGCCCTCACTGAGTGCAGCAAAGTTAGGGCTGGGTCTCAGTCAGGGGTTTGGGGGCAAAGCCCCCAACAAGCTAGACCCGTGCCAAAGGCAGTGATGTTCTTCTAAGGTTTTTATGTAGATGAGGATATTGTCTAGATGGACACAGACAACACCTTCTACAATCAGATCATGGAAGATGTCAATCATCATTGTCTGGCAAGTGGCAGGGCTATTGGTGAAACCAAAAAACATTATGAGAGGCTTGAAAAGTCCACAATTAGTGCAGAATGCTGCCTTCCCCTCATCACCTTCCTTGATGTGCACATTGTTGTAGCCCCAACAGACATCCAACCTGGTGAAGTAACATGTGCCTCTAAGGTTGTTGACAAGTTCTGAGATGAGTGGCAAGTGGTAGAAATTCTTCACTGTCATTGCATTCAAGACTTGGTAGTCCTGGACCAGATGAAGAGACTTATCCTTCTTCTTAATGAAGAAGACTGGGGAAGCCATTAGAGACTTGGAGGGTTATATCTAGCCAGAGCTAAGGTTCTCCTGCAGAAACACATCCAACACATCCTGCTTGTCAGGGGACTTCCATTTTCAACCTCCACACCTGACCTATGCCAACTCTCCTAGACCCAATCCCCTCCCCCAAGGCTCATTCAACACCTCTGGAGTGCTCTGCAGATCTCTGGAGATCACTGGGAGTCATTCTCCTTTTCCAGAAACCCCTGGAACTTGCTGTAATCTCTTGTTGAGCACTTTCCTGAGGTTAGGGTTAGCTCTAGCCATCTGTACAGTCATTCCCATGCCTCTGCTGCCCACTGATGTGCCACACTGAGCAGTGGAGATCCTTAGACTTATTCTCTTCAGATTCCCCTCTGCTAGATGACTATTTACTATTTATACTGTTAGTTACCATTTCTAATATACTTTGGATTCCCCTCTGCTAGCTGCATGATTTAGCTGCTGCTCCTGGAGGTTGCCCTTACACTGCTCACATGGTGTGAGTATATAGACTTTACAGCTCAAGGTTCAGCTCCAAGTATCAGCTCAATTGCATAGTCCCATTGCTTGCACTCTGGGAGCAAGTCAAATGATGCCTTGGAAAATACATCCTCACAGTCCTGGAGGTGATGAGGGACTGTGTTATGAAAAGGCTTGGCCTGAGAGTTTGCCACAAATGCCTCAGCCAGTTGTTGAGAAGTTGTCTGACTGGCCCAAATCTCTGCCACTGTAGGAGATGGGCAGAGTGTTATAGCATGGATCCTATCACCTACTTTAATGGTCTTTTCAGGGGACTCAGGGTTTAGAGTGTTGGCAAATTCCTCTTTGCATCTATCTTTGTCCTGGGGTTCACACCTAACACTTCTGATATCCTCATAGAGGGCCTCTCTATAAGGGAATGCCAAAGAGGGGGGGGAGAGATTCCAAAAGGTCAAGATCAGCATAGAAGAGATGCCTGCCATGACAAGCATGTATGGCAGCATGCTCACAAACCTTTGCTCTGCATTTCTCTTTGCACTTCAGGAAATTGTCTGAGTTTCTTGAGAAAAACATAATAGAAACATGTTATATGATTTCTAATATGTTTTTCTCAAGTAGAAATCATTAAGTAGATTTAGCAACAGTTAAATAAAATTCTTTGTGTTTATATTGTATATCTCAAGCAAATAAAATAGTTTTTATTTTTATTTTTTTGAATTTTTCTTGAGAAACACATCATAAATACAACTCATGTTTCCCACCGTTAATCCAAGAAAACATTTCATGTATCTGTTTGTGATTCTTTCAAAACTCTTATTATGTTTCCTTTCACTGTATCTTGAGAATCACATAAAGATACATGAAATTTTTTCCTTGGATCAAAGGTGGGAAACATGATTTGTATTTATGAGGTGTTTCTCAAGAAAAATTCAAATAAAAACTATTTTCTTTGCTTGAAATATACAATATAAACACAAAGAATTTTATTTAACTGTTTCTAAATCTACTCGATGATTTCTACTTGAGAAAAACATATTAGAAATCATATAACATGTTTCTATTATGTTTTTCTCAAAAACCTCAGATGATTTCCTGAATTGTTGGCCTCTTCAGCACAGGTGGTGCAACAACAAGAACAATGGCTCATTTTCACTACACCCTTGGCCCAATCAATCTCAGAGTTGTGCTCTTAAAGCCAAGTGAAACCTGAGATCATGTCCTGTTATTCCAAAGTAGTGACAGAAAAGACTGCATGCTCTGAATGAGTCTGGTAACAGAGTACTAGATCAACTACAGAGCAAATAGAGCCAGCCTCATTGCAAGCACCATCAATATTGTATACTGGGTGGGGTATGTAAGTGGTCAGGTGGTGAGATGGAGTCATTTCATGCATTCTATGTTGAGAAACAGGACAGTTGTCCCACTATCAAGTAGAGCAACAATGCTGAGATGGGTAATCTGTCATCTCAATCTCTGCCTCCAACCTTAGAGAATTGACAGAGGGGGTAGAACAACATATTGATAGGGAAGATGACATTCCCAGGCAGGGAATTTCTGGCATGGTGGAGAGGGAACTTGCCCAGTCAAGGTTTTGACTGAAGAATGTTGTATGTCAGAGAGGGTGCTTACAGTTTCAGTCACAGAATCATGTGTAACAGGAGTTATATTAGATTCTATAGACAGGTGAAATAATTAGCACTAGGCAATGGAGGCATACAGTTCATCCATTGCTTTCCTAACAATCCTTTTCTGACTTGAGGGGAGGGCACTAGAATCTCCACTCTTCTCAGTACTGCTCTTGGTGCATTGAGGGAAAGGGCTCCAAATACATCTTCAGCAGTGAGGAGCTGGACAAATAGTGCCTCCTGCTCAGGTAGGGAGAGGTAACAAACTTCCAGTTCTTGAGGGCAGTAATGGGCAAAGTAGCCTGCCTTTCAACATCATCAACAGAGCAGGGGGAATGGAGGAAGACTGGCAAGATGCATCCATATCCATAGGAACTCCTGCAGGCAAAGGTCAGGGAGGTGGAAGAGGGGGAGCATGTTTTGGGGCAGGACAAGCAAAAGGAGCATGGAGAGGTGGAGCTCAAGTGATAAATCCTGCTCTAGCACCAGGAATGAAATGCAGGCAAATGGATGAAGGCTGGGTGCAATGAAGTACTTGTTTCAGTTCCATAAGCTGCCACTGTTCTCAAGCCAACTTGTACCAAGTCTCAATATGTTCATCATCAGGTTGTCCTTCAGCCATGCTGTCAATTTGATTCATGAGGGAGAGATGGAGTCCCTCCCAAAAGGTGAGACAAAGTTGCAGACTGTCAGGGTAAGCACATCATGAAGAGAAAGGGCAGCAGTCTTGACAGGGTCCAGAGGGAAGAACTCAGCTTGAAATTTGCATTCAAACTCATCCCAACTTGCAGAACTCCCTGCTCCTCCATTCCTTCAAAACACTTGCAGCACATATGTCAAAGCATGGCCTAATGTCATATAAGAAAGGACCCCTAAGGCATCAGAGGCAAACACTTCACTGCTCAGTGGAATATAGGTGATACAGGACTGAAGAAACTGCACTCCAGTCTTGTGGTCTCCATCATAAGCATCAGAGAGAGCAGGGTAGGGTATTTTGGAATGTGCCATCATTGTAGCATTGAAGCAGGCTGGCAGTGATGTTGTGTGGGGTGCAGGCACTGTCTGAGAAGTAGAAGAAGGGAGGGGGAGGCATTCAAGGAGGGTATAAATGAAGAGCAATCATCTCCATGGATTGGCATACCCTGGCAAGTTCATTGGTGTGAAGGATGAGAGAAGCTTGGGTAGACTGCACCTGAATCTCCAGAGCTAACAAATGGTGCCAGGCTTTGTTCTGAGGGTTGGAATCATCCAGAGGACTTACCAGTGGCATGGGAGTAATCATAGAGGCTATTCAGGCTGGTATTAGACACAACAGTGGGAGAGAGACCTCCAGGAGCAAGGGCTAACCCTAGCCACTAAAGGAGGCTCCCAGAGCAAAATGTGAGACTTGTTCTGCTGTAAGGGAAACCTCTGGAGGCTGTAGCTCAGTCACACAGCTGGCAGAGAGAGATCCAAAGTATATTCAGTGTCTATGAGAAGTTCTAGAGGTCTAATTGCTCACCTGGCAGAGGGAGAAACAAAGAGAACAAGTCTCAGAATTCACAACACCAGTGTTCAGAAAATTTACTCTGGAGCTTCTGGGAAAAACACTCAACAACAATTAAGTCTGGAGTCCAATCTAAAAAATGGAAGTTCATCAAATTTAGCCTCAATTTCCAGCCTCCTGGAGGATAACCCCTCCAAAAGTAGCACCATTGGATAGCCCTGGGTTGAAAGTACTTGTCACTAAATGATGGGAGGATGAAGATGTGAAACCAGTTTGAAATAAGAGAAACAAGAAATGTGGTCTGGCCTGGACAGTCTCCTGACAGTTTCTTGGCACAAAGAATATCAAGAGCAATATCTGGCTAATTTCAACCCCTTGATAACAAGTAACATGTATTAAAAGCAATGCTGTCCCCATGTCTGACCAGTCAAGTCCACAACTGTGGCTAGCCTGCTGAGGCAAAATATGTTTCTGGCAAGCTCAGCAAGAGCTTGAAACCTAGGATATTGGATAATAGCACACCCATTCAGTGGCAGGAAGAAGCCTTTCCTGCAAATACTGCATAAGCTTTGGAAAATCTTTGGAGAATAGCCTTGGGAAGTTCATCTCCTTGGCATGCCGCCACAGAAACACAGGCTTCAAGACTAGATCATCAAGAAATCTAGTTTCTTCTAGTAGCTGGTGTGGCAGTAGTGAAGAAAGGCAAACAAAGTGTCATACTAATAGCAACGTTGAATGCAAGGGCCACAAAATGCAAAGTCGACATGGAATCTTATGTAATGCCAATGATGGATAGAATCTTATGTAAATTCCAAGCAACCTCTGGAATGCCGAAGCAAAAATACAGCCCAAAAGCAGATAGGCTTTATTCGGTCAGGCGCATCAAACTTTCGACTTGTACCTATCAACGACTCTAATACGAATTCGTCCCCCTGTTCACGCGTTCGACATTCGAGCCTGTTGGCTGCTTGAATAATAGCAAGGAACTCTAGGCTAAGGGTTGATAACCTCTCGAAGTCTTGACGAGCCATTCAAACTCTGCTCTCGAGCCCTCCTGGTAAAATTGAGGCTCAAATAAACTGAAAATCATGCGGTGACGAGATCTATGGAGGAGTCAGTGTTTGCATCGCGAAGTACAGACGAAACGGTCAACGTGTCAATCAGTATTACCATTGCGTTTAAAATGTCAATTGCGGAACGCAGAGGCCCCTTCTGGACTTTCTTTCCATTAGTATCTCTCTGGACTAGCTCTTTCTTTCCCTAAATGCATAATGTGCGGGTTATTCGGAGGTGAAACGGCGCCATGGAGTATGGTCATGTGTTGTAGCATAATACCCGCTCATCAATCCCGAGTCTTCTGGCTTATTTCAGTTTTGGTTTCTTACTCCTCCCATGTACACGTCGACCCAAGAGTTGGAGAACCCGCTTCGAAACCCTACTTCGAAGATTCCTCCTTCCGCAGACTATGGCAGCCTCTTTGATAGTAACCGTGGCGTATCCACCTCTTATTCTCAGCCAAAACGCCAGTCTAGTACTTCAACTCTAAGCTCAGTCCACTCTAGCAACACAATTCAGGTCGACGAGGAAGCGTCTCTCCTGCATGGCCCGAGAGGGAAAAAAATGACACCTCTACCTTGGGGTCAGGTGTTGGTTGTCCTTCTTTTGCAAGTCTGCGAACCTTTGACGAGTATGTCCATATATCCATACATGAATCAGGTGTGCCCTATTCCATCAAACTGAAATTCTACGTCGCTGATAATTCTCAGCTCGTCGGAGGGCTAGATGTAATTGACCCTGAATCTGGCAAAGACCACCAAGTGGGATACTACACTGGGCTGATTGTACAATATTCTTATTCCAATAGACTGTCTTACAAATATCGCACTTTCTCTAGATGTCTTTATTTTTCGCCACTGAAGCCCTAACTGTTCTGCATTGGAGTAGGCTCTCAGACCATATCGGTCGGAAGCCAATACTCCTTTTTGGTTTATTCGGAACTGCTGTGTCGATGATATGCTTTGGTCTCTCTCGTACATTCTGCGCCTTAGTCATAAGGTACGTGTACTCAATGGCGTGACCTCGCTCATTTTGATTGGATGCCCTTTAAGTCGCTGTCTTTGTGGCCTGCTGAACGGAAACCTGGGTACGTAGTACAATCAATATTACATTCGCCACTGACCACTATCATCGGATTTCTTGCTGTCCCGTCCAGGTGTTCTGAAAAGTGTAATGGGTGAAGTGACCGATGCGTCAAACCGCGCAAAAGGGTTCTCCTTGATGCCAGTGGCATGGGCAGTCGGTGCAACACTCGGGTACGTGTCCATCATCTTCCATTTCCCGTCCCTTTCTTAATATGCTCTTAGACCCCTGATTGGAGGGACGCTTGCACGGCCCGCAGAGCGCTTCTCTCACGTCTTCACGGGCAGATTCTGGAAGGAGTATCCCTATTTTCTCCCTTGCTTCCTTATCACGGCATTTGTCGCTGTTCTATTCGGTATAACCCTAATCTTTCTCAAAGAAGTACGAGTCAGTCCCTTCCTCATCAGTCCACAATTTCAATCATCACGCAGACCATCCCAAAATCGCCTTGTCCATCTGTTAGACGGGAAGCCCTCCACAAAGCCAAAGAACATCCCTCGCCATTCCGCCAGCTCCTCATCTACCCCGTCATTCTCTCAATCACAAATTACATGAGCCTCGCGTTCCTGAATATTGTACTCAATGCTCTGCTTCCCCTGTTTCTCGCGATGCCCATCAGCTCCGGCGGCCTTGAATTTGAACCGCGTACAATCGGGTACATCATTGCATCATATGGAGCCATCTCTGGGATATGCCAAATCCTCTTCTTTCCAACATTCGTACGTATTACGGGTGTTCGAAGCGTATTCGTCACTGGTATCACCGTGTTCATTCCCATCTTTGCTTTGTTCCCCATAATGAATGTGTATGCGCGAATGTTTGGCGTGAACTTCTTTACTTGGGCGTGCATCGGCGGTGCTATTGGATTGATGATACTTATGGATATGTCATTTGGTAAGTCCTTTGATCTCACATCAATTAGTACATTCCTCTGACCCTTGGCTGTTCGATCAAGGTTGCATATTCATGTACATCACAGCTTCCGCGCCGAACAAGCGTTCTCTCGGAGCGACCAATGGACTCTCGCAGTCCACTGTATCAGTGGTGCGGGCCGTCGGGCCAACTATGGCAACCTCTTTGACTGGCTTTTCTATCGAGCACAGAATTCTTGGGGGATATGGTGTGTATGCCATTCTGTCTGTTCTGTCTTGTTTTGCTGTCTGCCTTGCCAGCTGTCTGCCTCACGAGGTCTGGAGAGAATTTGAAGAAGACGACTAACTTATCAAGTATCAGAATTTGTACTTTGATTGTCTCTGACACTTTCGTCGACGTGATGAATAACTCTAAAATTAAGTCATTGTGTTTAAAGTGGTACCTAGGAGGGAATCTGATTGTGAAAGACATGATGGAAGTACAAGGTCTAGATGGCCCAAAGGTAGAGTTTATATCTGCTTGCAAGCTGAGGAATAGAGGCATCCTCTAAGCACAATAGATGCCATAGAATGGCTAGCAAAGGCTGATGTAAGGAAGATCTTACTTAATAAATTCAGGGCTATGGCTGAATTAAAGGCAGGGTACAAAGTGTCTTTGTAGAGTTTATGCCAGTTACACTAGGCAATATGTCAGCCTGTTGGAGCATTGCATCTATGAATTTCATTGTAGAGCTCCTAGACACAGTCATAGTGGGACTTGGTAGTAAGCAGGCCCACTTCATCCCCACTTACACCATCTGCTCTGCATTAGCAGCAGGCTTGTACCAGAAGAATGTCCAAAAGCTCCATGGCCTGTCCAATGGTATGTCTTTGACCAAAGGTCTCATTTGTGTGACTAAAATGACTCACAAACTATATCATGTTCTGGGACTGAAGCTTCATATAACCATGGCCTATCATCCTCAGCTAAATGGACAGATGGAAACAGTACCTCTGCCTCTTTTGCAATGAGTGATAGGACAAATGGGACAAATTCCTGCCTGATACCGAGTTCCAGTACAACAACAAACAACATTCACTTCCACACAGATGACCCTCTCCTTCTGGGACACTGGCCTACAACATTGCATGGGCCTGGAGCCTAGGGCCTGCCCCTCCAAGAATGAGTTCATAGAAAAGTTTGTGGATAGAATGAAGGAGGCAGAGGAGAAGGCAAAGGCAGCACTAACAAAGGTTAAGAACCACATGGGCTGATACTATGACCAACATCAGAAACCAGCCTCAGACTACAAGCCTAGTGACCAAGTCTATTTGGATGCTTCGGACATCACTACCACCTAACAATATAAGAGACCATCACACCATCACTCTGGCATTTTCATGGTGGAGAGGAAGGTAGGTGCACCAACTGATTGATTGAAGCTCCCTCCAAGTTTGCTGATTACACCTAGTCATCAATGTTGCTAAGCTGTTCCCAGAACCTGATGACCTTATTGCTAGCCATCCCGAGCCATTCCTGCTGCCAGTCCTGGTTGACAATGAGGAAGAGTATGAGGTGGAGTAGATCTTGGATATCAGGATTTCAGGAGGAAGCTGCCATTCAAAGCAAAGTGTAAGGGTTACAGTAATGAGAACATCTCTTGAAAATGCTAAAAAAATGTATGTGGCACCTGCTCTGATTTGAGACTCCAATTACAGACACCTCAATGCACCAAAGGCAATTTGAGGCATTTACCCTATCTCAGAAACTAACAAAGCAATCTGTGATTTCTTCTACCCTACATGTCAAGATGCTGTGTGCTAGATATTGGGTGATGTCAGGGGACCCCCCAGTTCATTTCCCTGGTTTCCCTCCCCTTCCTCTACTGGTCCACTACCAGGGCAAACAGATGCATATATGCTGTCCATGCATTAGGCATTGTTGGGGCTAGTGCCCAACCTAAGACATATCCAAAGACCAATTGTCAGTCTACATGCAGTGACACATCAATGGCCACACTTGAATACAGGTTCTGAGAACCTGGGTGACTGTGGTGCAGAATATACTGCACCCATGCATTGATGTCAAAATTCCAGTTAAGTGGGCCTTGGTTAAAGTCCCACTCCCCAGGTGTGGTTATCCAATCAGCCCAGCATCACCAATAGACAGGATGGTAGGAGCACTGATTCTCAATGTTGGTCCCCTTGCAGCAGTGAAGTCTCTAACTCTGCAGAAGTTAGTTCTATGACATGACACATAGTGTAATCCCTCCACTCTGGAATAGTGAAGAAGGAGATTTGATAGAACTCCTGTAAGAGGAGAGCAGCATGAATTCACTCTTGCATTGTGATGTGGGCATGATGCTCCCAAATAATTCAGTGCATCAGTGAAACCTGTTCAGGATTCATGGGCATCCCTTGAGGAGCCTATTGGTACAATGATTTGTGATGTGGAGATAAATGAGACATCCTGACAATTGTGCTGGTATGAGCAGTCAGTGCTTCATTGACAAAAAAGACTGCATTGGTTGCTGGTAACCAATAGAAGTTAGGGTGCAACATGCCCCTAAAGTCATTGTGGCATTTGAAGCATCCTCATACAAATGTCATGTCCCAGCCATCTTGTAGGCAGCTGGGCACTGTATTATTCAGCCCTTTTAGGTCTATTTTGGACTTCTTGGCATCAATAGCTAATGACCATTTGGCATTAGGATCATGAATCTTCTTGCAACAATGCACAGTGTTGTCATCATCAGAGTTGCTATCCAAGATACATCTCTTTGGACACTACAACATCATCCTCCTCATCACTTGCCAAGTCATCTACAGCCATGATGCCAGCTGCTGAGGAATGTTTAGTGACAAAGTATTCTTCATTATAGGGGTTACAATGCACTGTCAGAATGTGCATCTGTGACAGGGAGGCTGGGATTGTATAGGTCCTTGGTTCAAGGACCTTGAGTGTTCTCTCCCCAACACCCAATGGCATGTCTGCTGGGGTACCAATAATCACAGGGATGTTGGCCATCTTGATGTATGCATATGAAGGGGCAGGCTTCACTGAGCCTGCCTTAGCAGTTGCTGGCTTAGAGGCCAGCTGTGGCCATGGGCAGCCCAAAGTCAGGGCACACATTCACTGATGGGTCCTTCCCAGCAGGGACCTGATCTTTGTAGGGTACCAGAGGTGCCCTCCAAGTCAAAGAACCCTTGACAAGAACAGAAGGCTCAGTACAGGCCTTGTCTCCTTGCAATCAAACAGTGTCAAGTTTGTTCAGAACTTTAGATAGTGCCAATGGCACTACTGGATTGTCAAGGACATTGGCTCCAATGTCCTCTGGCACTTGACCTTCCAGCAATGACCTATCAGGTCATTGATGAACCATTCCTGGTTGTCTGGGGCTATCAAAGTCATATGGCTCTGGAGTCACACAATTTGGAAAGAGTGCATCATCACTCACCTTATAGAGGCATAACAGCAACACATGGAACTTAGGATGTATCCTTTATTCCTGGGGCCCATTGGCAACTCCAATACATAGTTGGAAGTCTCATTAGAGATCTACCAAATCTTGTATGGCCCAGCACACTTAGGGCAGAGCTTCCTAGCTCTGCCTTTTAGGATGTTAAGCATCTGCATTGAAAGGTACACTAGAGCAACATTCTCTAGTGGAGAATTGGGTTGTTGACATGTTGATAAGCCCACAACATTGCTAGCTGCACCTGGCAACCAAAGATCCACATTTATCCTATCTAGCAGTCACAAGAAAGTCATGATGATAGCTACATAAATGCATGCACAAGCATTTTCCAAATCATGAGGACTATATATCCAGGTGACTATGACTTGTTCAGCACAAAACCATACTCTGGGAACTGCAATGGCCTTTAAAGCTTGCCAAGAATGTAATGACCCCTGACTGACTTAATATGGCAGTGCCTGCACCAAGCACTATAGCAGTGGCTGCCAGCCACACAATACATTCCTTGCAAAGTCTCTACAAACCTTACTAATTGCTTATTGCCTTAATGGCTGCCTCACCCAAGGTATCAATATTGCACTATATTAATACCATGTACATCAGGGCAGGGCATAACAAATGCATGTGTCATACATTGTAGTGGAGGCTGATTTGTGTTGTGACATGCAATGCCTGCAGCAGCCACTGTGACATAGTGAATCCTCACAATATTGCATCAAAGACAGAGCTGTGGAACAATTACATTGTGTCCTTACAGATGTTCTCAGTGGAGTTTGTTAACCAATCTGTTAGCTGCCACACAAATGCAATGAATCTTGGGCTATCATTTAGAAATTGTATGTGTATGACATTATCCTTGAGAAATGGCATGTGTATAGCATGTAGCATTCTCCCCACCCTCTGCATCCATGTTCCATCAGCAGATTTCTGACTGGATCCAGTGGCAGGTCACTCTAGACCAGCCATTTTTGAGAGCTGTTCCACCCATGTTATCTGGGAAATTATATGTGTATAATACAGTTATCATTATCCCTTTCCTCCAGCCAGAAATTTCTCATAACATCCTCTGTTTTATTAACAACATTGGTGGTAAAGGACCAAAGGACTGGAAACTTCTTAATGGAAAATCTGCTAGAAATTGTGTTAACCCCAATATCCACTGGGTGCTATGAGAATTCTTTGAACTGAACCCTATCCTCCAACAAATGAAATATTGCAGTGGCACATTTTCTGGCTATAAAGTAGTACTATGCACTCCCACCTTCAAATTCTTAGGATATGTATACACACCTAACAGACAGATACCAGACAAAAGCTGCCTGGCACTACTAGATTGCTGGGGACCTTGCAACTGCTGAAGCTGCTGATGCCACTGTTGTCTATAGCAACATACTGCATACTGCCAAAGCCCAAGCTAGTAACAACTGCATTGAATCAGTCAAGAAATGGCTTAGCAACCTTGTCAGACCCATAATGCATCATTTATATGCTATGCTAGCATCTTCTTCCTAATGAATGGTAAACTATGGCAATGCATCTGTGACAGAGGCCACAAACTGTTCATCTATCATGACCATACCCTGGGCCTCACTCCAACTCCACCTAACAGCTCCTGAACACACCCCAACTCCCCATGGGCCCCTATGACCTTCCCCCAACCCTGGCATCCACCCCTGCAAACCCCAACACTTCTCTGGCAAACCCCAGCACTTCTCCCAGTAGGTTGCATTACTTCCCCAACCTCTCCTGAGTATTTGGATAGCTCTGACACATCCTTTGGCCCTCCTGGCATGCATCACAGGTATGCATCAAGCATTGCTGTGACCCACCCACTAGTTTAAGGATGTTTCCCTATGCCTGAACAATCACAGCCAACACCTGTCAGATCTGTGCAGCCCTTACAAACCCCAAACCATAGACCCATGGCTCTGGAGGAGGTTTTCCAATAGAACTTAAGCCATAGAGTAATATCAGTTACAGTAGTCTTGATATTACTTACATTTGTGCCCCATTTCCATCTTGTTGTTCTGGTCTCTCTGTTCCTTTATCATATCAATCTCATTTTGCTTTTGTTCTTGTCTTGTGCCTGTATTGACTTGTCTTGTCTCTGCTCATTCTCATTATCTTTCTCATCTCATTTTGTCTTGTCTCTTTTCTTTTTTTTTGTGCCTCAACTCTATTCCTTTTCATCTCCAGCCTCTGTTCTATCTCTGTGTTCAAGTACCTTCCCTCAGAACCCTGCATACTTCCTTGGACCCCATTCCAAGTTATCCATAAGCTGTTCCCTAATTCATTACCCCAAATTTCACATGCTAGCAAAAGAAAATACTAACACTACTGCTGAATGGCTATTTGAAGACATCATCTGCCACTGGGGTGCACTTAGCAAAACTGTTACTGACAATGGACCCCCATTATCAAGGTTGTTGCTTACCTATCAGAGAAATACCATATCAACCACATGTGCATATCTGGCTACAATAAGCAGGCTAATGGCATCATCAAGTGACCTCATTTTGATGTCTATTAGGCACTCACCAAGGCAGTTGATTGCAACCAATCCAGATGGAGTGTCACTACCCATACTTCTGATCAGAAAGGATCACTCTCCAAAAGAGAATAGGATGTTCCCCTTACTATGCTGCTACTGGAACTCACCTGTTATTCCCTGTATCCCTGCTAACATCATCAAAGCAACTCATCTACAACTGTTTCCAGATGATATCCTAATGACTACCAAATTAATTACTAGGAGAGCTACTGACTTGCAGCAACAATGGGAGAATCTAGCCTGCTTGCATGACAGAGTACTTAGTGCCCACTGCCTAGTCACCATCTGCCTTGAGAAACAACACACTGCTACCATGCATGATTACAAGTTCCAACAGGGCAATCTAGTATTAATGTGCAATACCCAGATAGAAGTCACACACAACAAAGAAATGAGGCCCTGATACCTAGGACTGCTAGTTGTTATCTCCAGAAACCAGGGTGAAGCATACATTATATGTGAGCTGAATGGCTCAGTTCTGCATTGACTGGTAGCTGCCTTCTGCTTGATGTCATATTTTGCTGCAGATGGGCTGATGGCTGCAGTCAATGACAATGTGGAGGCTGTAGGACCATTGTGGGTTGCCTGAGAGTGTCTAGAGCTCAAAAGGGGCTCTGCTCAGGCAGGCAGTGAAGCATTCACCACTTCAGCAAGTTGATGCTGAAGAAAGGTGAAGATGGCCAGCTCCATGTACCACTGCCATTTGTATGTCATCATGAGAGAGTGTCCCTGGCCCTCTTGAATCAGGAGGAGCACCCAGAAGTGCTCCTGATCATCATTGGTGGGTTCATACCACCCAGAAAAGGCTTGTAAGGTGGGAGGTTTACCTATCAGCCTGAGTTGACAATGACATTTATTGTCAACTCATGTGAACAAGTCAGCATGCAATGCACTCCCTGATCAATGATGATCTAAGCAGCATATACCATATGTATATGTATGATTGATCCACATTGGAGAAATGTGGTTGACTAGGAGGTGTCAAATAACCTCCATCATGCTGAGATTGAGGCTTTGAGCAGGCTGGACATTCAGCCTGCACAATATAAATGTGGAGGGGCAGAACACATCAAATTCCCCTACATTGTGGCAGTAGTTGTCCCCTGTGTCTCTGTAAAGACAGCATCAGGCCATCACCAGAGCAAACAGATGCATATATGCTGTTTGTGCATTGGACAAAGTTGGGGCTACCACCCAATCCAACACATAGCCAAAGACTGAGCATTGGTCTATGCACAACAAAGCATTGATTGCTACACTGTCAAGTTCCACTGAACTTGGGGGCTCAGATCCACTGGGAAATTCCCTACTAGGCAGATGCAATGCCTACACATACAATCTGTGCTCTGGTGAGCTCTGGACACAAGGAACTGAAGAGATGGGGTCTGGAGAATGATCTGAGTAGGTCCAGGGAACTCCAGTGAGGTGCAAGGGGCAGTACAAGCAAGGGGTGAGTGCTGAAATGTAAGGCACAAACTTCTATGGGTGGTTATCAAGAAGGCAGGGATGTCTGGGCCATGTGAGTGAAGGGAGTGAGACTAGAGGTTGATGAAGGATCAGATACAGAGTGATCAGACCTGGTGGTTAACTCAGAATGGAGTTCAAGCAAGTATGCAGGGTGGCAGGAAAAGGTACTGGAATGTGGAGACAGAAACAGAGGCTGGAGATGAAAGGAATAGAGTTGAGATGAGACAGGCACATGAGACAAAAAGGAAGAGAGATGAGATGGGATGGGGAGAGAATGTGAAAGATAATGAGAACAAGATAAGACAAGATGAAATAATGTGAGAATGAAAATGAGATAAGATTGAGAGAGAGAAAAATACAAAACCAGTACAACAAGACAAAACAGGGCACAAACATAGATAATGTCAAGACTACTCTAATTGATATTATTCTACAACTCAAATACTGTTGGGAGACTCCCCCCAGGCTGTGAGTCTATAGTTGGGGGTTTGTCAGGCCCACATGGATTTGGTAGGTGTTGGTTGTGATCATCCAGGTGCAGGGAACATTCTAAGTCTGGTGTGTAGGTTGCAGTGATGCTTGATGCATACCTGTGATGCATGTCAGGAGAGCTGAAAGAAGTATTGGAGTTATCCAAATACTTGGAAGGGGTTGGGGAAGCAATGGGGCCTACCAGAGGAAGCACTGGGGCTTGCTGAAGAAGTGTTGGAGTTTGCCACAGAGAGGCAGGGCATTGTGTTGGGGAGAGGGGTCATTGCAGATGGGGCATTCCAGTCTGGAAGGTGGGGAAGCTGAAGAGTGGCCCATGGAGAAGGTGGGTCCACCTTGGGGTGGGTGTAGGGAGGTGGCAGGACAAGGGCAAGCAGAGAGCATCTCTGCCCCTAGGGGCTGAGCTGAGTAAGAGGCCTTGGGGGGAGGCAGCAGTGGCTGGTCCTCCAGTCCCTCATATGTACTCCCCAAGGTTGGGGGCATTAGCAGGGCAGCCCTGGGACTTTTCCAGCCACGCACCATTGGCCAGCAACTCATCTCTATGCTAGTGGGTGGCAGAATTGGAGGGGCAGCTGGTGTTGCAGGAGGAAGAGCTCTAGAGGGCAAGAGAAGAGTGAGACATGGCATGACAGGATAGAGACATAGCTTGACAGGATCAGGACATGGTATGGATGGCAAGTATGCAAGTTATGGAGGTCTGGGGGCTGTGAGAGCAGCTACAGTGGCTCAAAAAACTGTTCCAATGTTTTATACTTTTTGAAAGATGACATTGGCATGAAGGATTGGAAGTATCTAAAATTTTGGTTAAATCATGTAAGATACTATGGCATCGCAGCTACAAATTGCATCTTGGCATATGTAATTCAAATCAAAGCTGATGGAGTAATGGCCATTTTAAAATATTCACTCATTGGGACAGTTTTTTGAGCATCTCTAATTTTGGTATTTAGT
>JAGGAV010008109.1:0-16617 GCA_017657295.1 Termitomyces sp. DKA64 | reverse complement strand
GCAACAACCATCCTATGTGACAACAATTTGGCAATCAATCTCTCAGAAGACCCCCTCCTGCACTCATGGGTGAAGCATGTCAATATCAAGTATCATTTCCTATGTGAATGGGTAGCAACAAAGGAGATTACCCTACAATACATTAACACAAAGGATAATGTCGCTGATATCTTCACTAAAGCCTTGCCAGCCCCCCGCTTCACGCGCCTTTGGAGCATAATGGGACTACAATAGATGGGATTCCGCACAAGGAGGAGCTTATGGTGAGGAGGAGTGTTGCAATCTGGTGGACAAAGCACCATAAGCATGCCACATTCATTGCACTATCACACATATCACATACTCTTTGTCATCATGGCCACCCCTCTGAACAATGGACAAGAACTAATATATATACTACATACACACAGTCGAACACCCTCAGTTGTTTCTACTACAGACTGAGGGTGAGTAATGCCTAAACTAGATGGTCAAACTCTATACTTACATGTACGCTAGATTGACACTAATGGTGTCTGTATGATCTAGGTACAAATACAGTTGTTTCTACTACAGACTGAGGATTGACACTAATGGTGTCTGTATGATCTAGGTTCAGTTTCTAACAGCTATATGTGGCTGAGAGGGGAGTGTCTGACACTCAACCTGCTGCTCTGGTAGGTGCAAGCACTGAACTGGCAGAATGATTTTGTTTGTGATGGCTGTAAAGCACAGCACTGTCCTGTCTACCACAGGTCACACAAAGCCTTGGTGTATCTTGGAGGGTGGTGGCATGGCTGGAAAGACCCTTGATGAAGTGAGAACTGTATACCTTGCATGCTACAAGGCAAGGAGGGACAACCATGACAAGAAGAGAGGCACAACTAAACTCACACTCACTTCTGCAGGGCAGCTTGGATTTTATGGTGGAGTGTGACTTGAACATAATGGCCTCTTACATTGCTAGTCAGGCTGGAAAGGCTATGAGTGTGGTATTGAAGGGTGAGTTTGCAGGGCTGGCTTCTGATGACATCCCAGAGATTCTTGCCACTGCAGAAAGTCTTGAGATTGATGCATGAATTGTGCTGGAAGAGGGGCCACAAGTTAGCATTGACTGGAAGGCATACACAGACAAAACTACCCTATCCAGTGCTACCACTGCATTTTGATATGTACCCCTTTTACCTCAACTCCAGTGCCACTATCCACATCTCACCAAATGCATCTGACTTTGTATCCTTGAAGCCTATATCCCACAAACCCATCCAAGGTGTAGGCAGGCTGACAATCTCTGTGACTGCTACTGGTTGGATACACATACACTTAGTGAATGGTTCTTGCCTAATGCTCAACAACATGCTATATGTTCTGAAGGCTACCATCAGTCTGCCTCAGTCAGCTCTATGGCAAAGAAGACAGGCATCTTTACAATGTGCAGCAACACCAAAGCAATCCTGTTCAAAAAGGCTACAAGTGAATGCCATGCCAAGTACCAAACAGTGATAAAAATGGCAAAGTCTGGCATGATCAAAGGTATGCCATTCAACTTCCCCTCCAAACTGCTGAAGTGTGACAAATGTATTTATGGCAGACAGGCAAGGATACCAGTCTCAAAGGTGCTGGAGGGAATTGGACACAGAGCTACATAGAAGTTATGGATTGTTTGGGTGTATTTGACTGGGTTCAAGCAGGACATTACATCACAAACCAGGAATAATTACATCATGAACATTGTCAATGATCACATGAACAAACCATGGTCCATACTGCTCAAGTTGAAAAACAATGTGTTCAATGAGCCAAAGGCATGTATATTAGCACAACAAGTTGAAACAGGACTGCAACTTGGCATACTTTGATCCAGACACAACTCAGAAATTATAGCCAAGGAAAATGAAGCACAGCACTATTCCCAAGAGATTATGACACAACATGATGCAGCATATACATCAACACACCATGGGCATGTCAAATGGATAGATAGGACACTCATGGGTAGAAGTATTGCCATGATATTATATGCAAAATGTCCAGCATTCTTGTGGAACAAATTTTACATCACTGCAACTCACCTACATGGGAAGACAAAATCTTCAGCTGTGAGTGATGTGACTCCAGATGAGCTTTGGTATGGCAGAAAACCAAATTACTCATACATTTGTGAAGTTGGCTGCTGGATTTTTGTTCTGATCTTGGGCAGACATAACACAAAGATCTACAAGAAGTCAATTTAATGTGTTTTCATAAGGTACAACCCCAAAGCAAAGGCTTATCAATGCTATGGCAGAGCATCAAAACAGGTATACAGTACAACCCATGGTGAATTGATCAAGCATCAAGATGATTACAATGCAGCCAACCCAATTACAATGCCTCCACCTCCAGAACCTACAGACACACCATCCATCAAAACTATTTTACAAGGAGCAACTTACCAACTCTTTATGATCCCAAACCAGTCCCAATCATGGATGAAGTAGCAGAATCAATTCCTAAAATCAAGCATCCAAACCTGCTTGTTGACTACCACAGAGGTCGACATGCATTCCAATTCCAACTTAGGGAAGTGGACCTGATGATCTACATGAGATGGCTGTACAGCATGCAGTGAGGGAGTCCAAGGAATCAGCAAACCAAGTACATGAAGCATGGGAAGAGCATCAACTTGCTATAGTGATGAACTCCATTGTGAGGAACAAGAAAATCCACTAACCATTGCACATGGAGATCTCAACCTCAAACAAGTCCTGGAAACACTAAACATGGTTGAAGAGGAGCCAGATATTCAAGCTGATGATGTTCATCCTGAGGGTACCAAAAATGTGGAGTCAAGCCCGGAAGTCACTGGCTGTAAGATGGAAGGCAGTGTATGAAGACAAACTCAAGTCTCTAAGGAGACATGGGAGGTCTGTCAGCTGATAACAAGAGAAGATGTACCTACTGGACATAGAATACATTGGGCATGACCTGTATTTGCATTGAATCATGATGAAAAAGGGAACATTGTCAGTTTCAAAGGTTAAACATGTCTTACAGAGGTTTCAAACAGATCTACTGAAAATAATATACCAAGACCACCTCACTGACAGCACATGCCAAATCATGGTGTATTTTGCTTCATATTGCAGCAATACAGAGTTGGGACACCATGCAAGGATCTCAAAACTGCATTCCTGTATGATGTTCTACTTGAGGAGGAGACAACTTACATGAAGCAGCCAAAGGACTTTGAGAAGCCAGGCAAGTCTGTAAACTGGAGAGAGGACTCTATGAGATGAAACAAGCTGAATGGATATTGAATCAAACCTTAAGTGAGAATATTGTCAAAAGGTGGGGCCTCACAGGATTAGCATGTAAGTCATGTGTCTATTACAGGAAATTAGCTCATGGCATGATAATCAGATGGTCATGGCAGCTATGTGGACAATCTCTTATTGATAGCTGGTTTCCAACAAGGAAATGAACATTTCAAGATGCATCTATAAGGAGCATGGACAATATCTGACCTAAGTACTCTATGACAAATTGTTGGGATTGCAATCAAATGGGGTAGACCTAATCAGGTGGTATACCTCTCACAAACACCAGTAATTAATATATTTGATTATGCAGTTTAGATCAAGAAATGCCAATGCATTATCTTTACACATGGAATCAGGTTTGAAACTGAGACATACTGGCTATTTGAAGCTGATGCAGAAAGAGCAAGATGACATTGAGGATTCCATACCAGAGGCTTGTAGAAGGCCTGATATGGTTGGCCATATCATCTAGACCTGATATTTAACATGTGGTTCAATAACTAAGCCAGCACTTCAATCCATAACTGTTAACACATTGGAATGCAGCAATCCATGTGGTTTGATACTCAAAAGGAGCCAGAGATCTTGGGTTTTGCTTGGGTGGGTCATCCCCTATTATGCTTGCCAGTTACATTGATTTGGATTGGGCAAATTGCCTTGACATAAGGCAAAATGTAGAAGGGTATGTGTGGTCACTGGAAATGGGTATCATCTCATGGGCTTTGGGGAAACAAAAGATGGTGGCTGCATCTTCTTGCAAAGCCAAGTACATGGGCTGCTTTTGGAGCTGCACAGGAATGCATATGATTGACCCTCTTTCAGACAACTGGCTATGACCTGAGTGATGTAACAACTATCATGAGTGATAACAATGCAGCAATTAATTTATTGCAGGATCTAATGTTGCATTCACATGTCAAGCATAGTTGACATCAAATACCATTTCTTACATGAATGCTGATGTGATCCTATGCTGCCTAGCTGCCATGCAGAGAACACAAAACAGGCAAACAAATAGGGTTGTGTTTGCAGTAGAATTAATATGTGTTGTGTGGGAGGTGAGCTGAGTAGGTCCCAGATAACTGGCAACAAGTGGTTGTAAGGGGAAAGATGTAGGAGACAAGCAAGATAGTTGCTGGCACTAGCCCAAGTTGCTAGATGCTGACAAGTTGGAGACTGACACTAATACCTTGAAATCACTAACAACAACAAGGCAGGGGAAGGGTTAAATGTTTGGGTAAACTCAGAACAAGTTGCTCAAAGGCTCAATACAAACATTAGCAACAAGAGAAAAGGATGATAATGTAGCTAGGTTGCTAGCTATAGGTGCTAGTGCTGAAATACAAGCAAACAAGGGGGCACTCATAAGTGGTACTGTCTGGACTAGGACACTAAGCTTGGCAAGCATTGCCAAGCAAATATGAGGGATAATGTCAAAAGAAATGAGCTGCTGAGCATATTGGTGGGCTGAGATAATGGGGGAAATATGGCTCAATTCTTCAATTTCAGGTAAGTACAAAGTGACAAATTTTTATACTGTCTGTAAGTCATGTAATCAAAAATAGATAAATAAGGGGGGCCAACACATGTATTAGAGGACTGTTGATACTGCTCATTCCAGACTCTGTGTTTGTTTTCCTTATTTGAGGCCCACTGCTCACATTCATCCTCCTATCTTCTGGTGACAAGTACTTTTGACCAAGAACTATTCAACAGTTACACTGAGGCTGGAGATTTCAGCCATTGATAAGACCCAACTGACACTGAGCACTATTTCTGACATCTCTGACTTCATCTAATCTTGGGCAGCACATGATATAACCATGGCATGGGACTTCAGCATTTCTCAATTCTATTCTTGCAGGTTGCCCACCAATCATGTGATTTATGTGATTTATCATGGGGAATCTAGCCTAGCAGTCCAGACAGGCATAGCCATTGGACATGACTATTATGAGACCCATCATGTGGGATCTAGCCTTTGGGTCTAGGATATGATTGAGACCTCAGCTTTAGTGACAATCACTAGCAACCTCATTTAGTGACACTGCCACTTCACTTTTACTGAAGGACACATGACCATTTCTTATCTTCCATTCCAATTGTCTCTCTAAAACACTTACAAATATATATAATTGGTGTCTATGTTTTATAGGCCTTGACATTTGGTATGCACATATTTTCTTGACATTTGTTATGCAGATTTTCTTGACATCATGTACATACATCCTTGACCCTTGATAACCATACTGACACTTAGTATGCATTCTCAAAATTTTGGCAGACACCATATTATTCAAACACTGATAAACATAACAGCAAACTACCTTTCCTTTTTTATACTATGCTTCAGAATAGTATAAATACCCCATGTATATACATAGTCAAACAGTGAAGGAAGTATCCCCTCCTCAGCTACTAGGCTTCAGATCTCTCTTTTGTTCACTTTTGTCATTGTTGGAGGCTGAGCAAGGAACCTCCATGACCTAGCTTTGTTATATTGTGGATACCACCTTAGAGTACTCTTCAGTTTTATTCATCTTAGCAACACTAGCATCTGTGGCTAGCAATCAGTATTGTATCTTTGTTTCCATTTGGGTCAACCTGTAAGGGCAACCTCTGGGAGTGGCAGCTAAATCATGCAGCTAGCAGAGGGGAATCAGAAGTATATTAGAACTGGTAATCACTAATACAAATAGTAACTAATCACCTAGCAGAGGGGAATCTGAAGAGAACAAGTCTAAGGATCCCCACTGCTTGGTGCAGCACATTAGCAGGCAGCAGAGGCATGGGAATGACTGTATAGACAACTGGAGTTGACTGAAAGTGCTCACTGAGGGATCACAGCAAGTTCTGGGAGTCTCTGGAGATCTCCAGGGATCTGTAGAACACCCCAGAGACATCAAACAAGCCTTGGGGGAGTGGAATCAGTCATGGTGAGTCAGTGTCAGTCAGGGGCAGAGGTCAGAAAAAGAAGTCCCCTGACATCACCCTCCCTCTAGCATGCAGTGTCTCAATGTGCAGGGTAGAAGAAGTCCTGGATCACCTGGTCTGCCAGTGAGAGGGAATAGATTCCTCAAATGGCTTGGGGTATGTCTGGGTGTTGTCAGTGGAACTCCCTGACCAGTCCAGGTGCATGCATGTTCTCCCAGGGTTCCCAGGAGATGTCCTCAATTCCATAGCCTTTCCACTTCATCTTGTATTGTAACTGCTGCTGGAATAGACAACTATCCAGGATCTCCTCCACCTTGTACTCCTTGTTGTTGGTAACCACCACTGGAGGTGGCAGGGGTGCTGGGCATTGCCCCAGGATAGGGTTTGCTGGGGCCAGAGTTAGCTTGACCACATTGAATACCAGATGGAGCTGGCACATTCTCATGGGGAGCCAGAGTCAATAAGCTAGAGGCCCTACCTGTTGTTCTACCATGAAGGGTCCTAGTAGTTAGTGCAAGAGCTTTTTTGACAGTTGGGTGGTTGTAATATTGGAGGCATCCAGGTAAACTCAATCTCTGGGCTAGTACTTGGGTGCTGGGATTCTTCTGCAATCATAATATCATGCCATGTCATCCTTTGCCTTTGCCAGAGCTACCCAGGCTTCCTCCTGTGTGATCTTCATCTGGTCCACAAACTTGTTCATGGCCTCATTCTCTGAAGGTTGGGCCCAGGGTTCAAAACCCACATGTGGATAACATCTGGTGTCCAGGAAGAAAGGCAAAACTTGAGTGGCCATGTGAACATGGTTGTTGTACTGGAACTTGGTGTTGGGGAGGAGTTCATCCCAGTTGTCCTGGCACTCATTGCAGAAGAGGTGGAGATATTGTTTGAGTTCCTGGTTCATGCATTTGGTCTGGCTGTTGGACTGTGGGTGGTAGGCAGTGGAGGTGTGAAGCTTCATGCTAAGTAGATGGTAGAGCTCCTAGGTGAATTCCCCCATGAATTGTAGACCCTAGTTGGACACATGGGCATTGGAGAGGCCATGGAGCTTCCAGATGTTCTTCTGGTACAGGTTCATGGCACCCATGGCAGAGCAGGTGGTGTGAGTGGGGATGAAGTAGGCTTGCTTGCTGCAGAGGTCCACCACCACCATGATGGTGTTGTAGCCATGGGCATCAAGAAGCTCTACAATGAAGTCTACCAAGATGATGCTCCATTGCTCCAAGGGGATGGGCAGAGGATGGAGCTATCTGGAGGTTTGTCTGTGCAGATGGACTTGGTGCCAATGGTATGTCCCAACTTGAGTGCCTGGGCTGCCTGAGCAATGAGTTCCTCATGCAGACCATCCTGGTTCCCTTGCTAGATGTCCTGGAGGATCTTTACCTCCACCCCCTTGACAACTAGGCCTTCCATGGCTTGGATTGCAAACAGCTCAGGTCAGAGGGGGATGATGCTACTGTTGTCATCTCCCCTAGTGCCATGGTCAGCTCTCTGAGACAGGGTGTCCAGCTTTCCCATACTCTGGCCTGGCTTATGGTGCAGTGAGAAGTCAAAGTTGGCTAGGTAGAGGGACCACCAGGCCTGCCAGTGATTGAGCTTCTTGGCCATCCAGAAGTACTTGAGGTCTTGTGATCCATCCACACTTCAAACTTGTGCTGCACACCCTTCAGGAAATGCCACCACTCCTTGAAGGACAGGATGATGGCCAACCTCTCCTTGTCATGGATTTCATAGTTGCACTCCACCGCATTTAGGCTGTTGGAGTAGAAGGCTACCAGATGCCATCTTCCATCCTCCTAGGATTGTTGTAACAGAACAGCTCTCACAGAGCTATCAGCTTCCACCCAGAAGGGAGAGTTGTCATCTGGGAAGAGGAGCATGGGTCCAAAGGTGACAGTGCACTTGAGATTGTCAAAGGCCATCTGCTCTAGGGGGCCCCAGCTCCAGGTGGCATCCTTCATGGTGAGGTCAAACAATGGTTGGGCATGATGAGAGAAATCCTGGATGAACCTCCAGTAGAAGTTAGTGAAGCCTAGGAAAGCCTGCACTTCCTTCTTGTTCTTGGGCTCCAGCCACTCCACAACACCTGCCACCTTCACCAGGTCCATCTCTGCAGCTCCATGTGAGATGATCAACCCAAGATACTCAATCCAGGTCCACTCAAACTCACACTTCTCTGGTTTGAGGTGGAGTTGGTGAAGGTGGAGGCATTCCAAGATGATGCATGTGACCCAGCAGTGCTTCTCTAACATCTTGGTGTAGATGAGGATGTTGTCAAGGTATATGCACACTATGCCTTTGGCAATGAGGTCCTGGAAGATGTTGTTCATCATTGTCTGGAAGGTGGTGGGGCTGTTGGTGAGTCCAAAGAACATGACAAGGGGTTCAAACAATCCCTGGTTGGTCTGGAAGGTGGCCTTCCATTCATCCCCCTCCTGGATGCATACATTGTTGTAGCCCCACCAGACATCCAATTTAGTGAAGTACCATGCCCTTTGGAGATTATTGATGAGCCCAGAGATGATGGGGAGGTGTCAGGTTCTGCTGACCTGGGGGCTCAGCTGCACTGGGCAAGTCCTTACTAGGCAGACATGATGTCTACACTTACTATCCTGTGCTCCAGTGAGCTCCAGAAGAGTGAAACTGGGTGGACAAAGTGGGAAAAGGTGCTCTGGAGAAGTCTGGAGTGCTCCAGAAGGATGTGTGGAGGAGCAGAAGTAATGGACAAGTGGGAAGTGAGTACAAGATGGAGCTCCAGAGTGAAATATCAAGAATAAAGGGGAACTCAGGGCTGGGCTCTGAGTTGAGGGTGAGGGGAGGCTTTTGGAGGTCATGGAGTTGAGAGGAAGAGTTGGGGCAATAGGAGGAGAGTCAAATATAGCTGGGAAAGTTGAGATGAGGCAAGAAACTGAGGAAATGAAACAAGATGAGACTTAGAAGATAGAGACAAAGACAAGATGAGAAAGGAAACTGATAAGATCAGAACTGATAAGATTGAAACTGACAAGATGGAACAATGAGATAGAAACACATGAAACAAAACAGTAATTCAGGTAATATCAAGGCTACCATAACAGATACTGTTCTATGACTTATATACTGGCTATGGGACCTCTTCTGGTGATCACAGGTGTGATAGCAGGACTCAACAGAGACATGCAGAGCCACTGGGTGTTGGTTTTGATCAGTTGGTGGGCTGCAGTGATATTCTGATGGGAACTGATGGGATGCAGATTGCAGATGATGGAAACTGATGGGATGCAGATTGCAGATGATGGAAACTGATGGGAACTTGGGTCATGCCATAGTCATTGGGAAGCCCCAGAGTAATGCAATGGATTGAGGGAGCAAGTCAGTAGTGTGGGCTAGGGTCAGAAGAGGTGTTGGGGATGCCCAGGAGCTTGGAAATGGTCAGGGGGCTTGATAGGGTCTACAGGAGATGTGGCCAGGGTTTATGGGGGTCACCAGGGTATGCTGGGGAAGCATTGGGGATCTCCAAAGAAGCATTGGAGTTTGCTGGAGCAGGCACCAAGGGTAGGAGAGGGTTGCAGGGGTTGAAGGGGGAGGGGGATGTGCTCTGGGGCTTGCTGGGCTTGGCTGGGCAAAGTCTGGGGGCAAGGTGGAGGTCTGGGGATGGGTCATGACAGGAGGAAGTAGCAGTTCTTCACAGTCATGGCATTAAGAACCTGGTAGTCCTGGACCAGTCAGAGAGAGCTGTCCTTTTTTTTGATAAAGAAGACCAGAGAAGCCATTGGAGATTTGGAGGCACAGATACAACTGGAAGCCAGGTTCTCCTGCAGGAAGACATTGAGTTTGTCCTGCTCTTTTGGAACTAAGAAGTAGACCTTACAGCTTGCAGGCTTGGAGTCCAGTATTAATTCAATGGTGTGGCCCCACTACTTGTACTCTGGGAGTGAGTCAAAGGAGGCCTTAGAGAACACATCCTTGAATGCATGGAGATATGGAGGTACAATGTCCTGGAATGCCTGGGGCATGGAGTTTGCAGCAAATGCCTGAGCCAGCTGCTGGGAAGTGGTCTGGCTAGCCCAAATCTCCATGACAGAGGGCAGGGAGCATAAGGTGGTGGCATATATCTGGTCTCCAATTTCCACAGCCTTGTCCAGGAGTTCCAGATCATGTGAGCCACAAAACCTCCCTTCTAGTTCCTCCTCCAGGGCCCTGCCACTACTCCAGTCATCCTCATAGAGGGCCTCTCTATGGGGGAATGCCAGGGGTGGGAGGTCTAGATGGTCTAGATTGGTGAAGGAGAGATGGCCAGCATGGCAAGTCTGGATGGCCACATGCTCTCAAACCTCAGCCCAGCATTGTTCCTTGGCCTTGGTAGTGCAGATGGAGCACCTCCAGGGGCACCAGCTCATAAGTACCTCACCCTGGGCACAATTTACTTTGGGGTTGTGCTTCTGAAGCCAGGTGAAGCCAAGGATCATATCCTGCTTGCCTAGGCTGGTGATAGTAAAGACCATGCACTCAGTGTGGTTCTGGTAGTGGAGGACAAGATTGACCATGCAGTTGATGGCACCTGCTTCATTGAGTGTTTCTGTCAATATTGAATTGAACACTGGAATGGGCTTGGAGAGTGGTTGCATGGTTAGGCAATGGCATTTCATGAACTCTGAATCTAGGAACAGCCCCATTGCTCTGCCATCCAGGAGGGCAGTGACTCCATGGGCTTGTTGAGTGTCCATGGTCCCAATCTCTATGTCTGTCACAACCCATACCTGAACCCCTGCCTCACCTCCCAACTCTGCCTGGCCAAGCCCAGCAAGCCTGGAGCACCTCCCCTCCCTTCCCCCAACCACTACAAACCCCCATGACACTCCCCCACACTCCTCTACCCTTGATGCCTGCTCCAGCAAACCCTGACACTTCTCTGGAGATTCTCAACACTATCCCTGGCAGACTCCATAATCCCCCTGACTCTCCCTGAGTGTTTGACCCCCTCCACCTTTCCCAGCACACTTCATGGAAACACATCAAATACTATCAACACCTGGCTACCAGTCTCAGGATGCCCTGAACAACTGCACCCAAGACCCACTCCACATGGTCTGGTCCTAGACTTGCATTACCAGAGCAGTTCCCTCCACAGGTACTTAAACCATAGGGTAGTGTTAGTTAGAGTAGTCTTGATATTACCTATGTTCTCATATTTGTTATGTCTCTTGTGTCTCTGTCTCATTGTTCTGTATTGTCTTGTTCTGAATCTCATCATTTCCCAATTTCATCAGTCTTAATCTTATCAGTCTTAATCTTATCAGTTTCCATTCCTGTCTCTGTCTCTTGTTTATTTTCTAGATCTTGTCTTGTCTCATTTACCTCAGTTTCTCACCCCATCTTGACTTGGTTAATTAGCCCCACTATTTCCATCCTCCTGTTAAAGTCTATCCCATCCCAGAACCTTCAAAACCCCTCCATACTTCTAACTCAGACTTGCCCAAGTTGACCCCTAGCTCTTGGTATTTAACTCCAGAGCTCCATATCATACTTATTTCCTACTCATCTGTTACTCCCACTCCTCTGTATAGCCTACCAGAGTACCCCAGACTTCCTCAGACCACCATTATAACCTTTGCCTACTCCATTTCACTCTTCTGGAGCTCACTGGAGCCTGGGATTGTGAGTGTAGATGTCATGTCTGCCTAGTAAGGGACTCACCCAGTGCAGCTGTGCCCCCATGGTCAGTGGAACCTGACATAATATCAAGACTCTCCCCTTACCTCATTCCCAATGTCTAACTACAATCCCACACACCTGCCTGCCAGCTATCTAATCAACTATTATGGTAGGCCAGTACCCAACCCCTATTATCCTCTGCTCTATCTGATGCCTGATTGCTATATCACAGCCACTCCATGGTACTGGGCTCCAGAACCAAACCCAACTCCCTATGGCCCATCCATCAGTCAGGGCCCACCCCCGGACTAGCACTGCCCTCATTGTACCCTGTTGAAGGGACCTACCCCCACCTGCAGCTTGACACTCCCTTGGCCCCTTGGGCACCCACAGCCCCAGTACCCTTGGCCTTCCCCCCAGACCCTACTATGCCTATCCTGTTCCTGCTGCAGTCTCAGTCCTCCTAGAACAATTTGACAGCTACTTTTCCCCTTAGCCTCAACCCTCTGCTGCTCCCCCCATCCAAGCCCCACCCTCTCCTAGACAGCAACAAGTCAAAGCCTATGTCCAACAATGTGATGAGGTCCTCCACTCTCTCCACCTAGCTCCTGCCAAATTCACCAAAAGAGCAAGAGCTCTCTTTATCAGCCTGGGACATCAAAACATCTCTGGAACACCAGAGACCTGGGCAGATTGTCTTCTGGATTCCTACAAGTGCTATCACCAGGGCACCCTCCCTGAGAATGTCAGGAGTATCCTCAGGATTAATATCAGCCTCTGGGAAGAACTCCATGCCCTGATCAACAAGATCCATACCAGCCTGAACTTCTGCCATTTTGAAGACTACTTGGACCCTGCCTGCTCCTTTTATGTGCAACAAGAAGAATCCACCAGGACCCAAGCTGAAGCCCCAGCCCCCATCCCTTGCCAGCAGGAGCTCAATGCTGTGTCTGATATCTTGAGGTCTCTCAACCCCACCAGAGGACTATTTGACTAGCCTGCCACTTATACTCTGGCCCTCTCTGCTCACCCCCAGGCTAACTCCATACCCAGTGCCTTCCACACCTGAGACCAGCCCACTGAGTCTGAACACCCCATCTAGAAACTCCCTCAACCCCTTCCCCCCAACAATGATCTTGCTTCCACCTACACTCTCTCTTACATCAATGAGCCAGAGATCCCTGGCAGGGAACCTGCCCCTCAAGAAGGAGCTCTTGAGCTTCCCAGAGACTGACCCCCCCCATGTTGACCTCCACCCCTCCCAGGGATATGCCCCACCTCTCCACAACAACCCCCTGCTCCCTCTCTGACAGCCTCTTGGCCCTGGAGCCCCCAGAACAGCTCTTCCTCCTGTGTTGCCCTAACTCCTGCCCATTCCCCTGCCTAGCCACCCTGCTGATGCCAACAACTTTGGGCCACCAACCCAGGACCCCCTCCTCCTTGCTGGGCCCTGGGACTCCCCCAGGCAATGCTGGCCTGAATTCTGGTGGTGGGCCTCCCAATGGTGGACCTTCTGGTGGATGGGGCCTGGCCATGGACAACTTTCCCCCTCAGCATGGAGGTGGGAATAACTCCTACTATTACTACAATGCCAGACCCCCACCCTAAATTCAAAATGCCCAGGACAACATATGCAATGCACTGGCCCAGGAAGGGAAGCTTGACATTCAGAAACCAGAACCCTTCAATGGCCAAAACCCTCAGAAGTGGCAAACCTTCCTAACACAATGTCTTACAATGTTTCAAGCTAGGCCCATCACTTTCCAGCTTGAGAGCTCACAAGTGGCCTTTGCCACCTCCTACTTACAAGGCATCACCTTCAACCATTACACAGTGCTGCTCCAGTTTGACCCCAACAACCCAGTACTCTCCAATTGGCCCACCCTTGCACAGGAATTCTCCAGTAAGTTTGGAGTATTTGACACTGTAGCAGAGGTGGAAGAAAACTTTTACAACCTCCTGATGTGCAACAACAAACAATTCATGACCTTCATCATCCAATTTGAATGGGAGGCCTATGAAACCAGTTGGAATTATAATGCACTCTGATTTGCCCTTTGCCACACCCTCCTGCAATGGATTAAGGACATCCTCTGCCTCACACCCAAGCAGCCCACATATGACAGATACAAGGCACTCATCACCCAGATTGATCAGCACTATTGGAAAGACCAAAGAAAAAACCAAGGCCTGCAGAACAACTGAAACCCCTCCAGTAACCTTAGCTGGCAACCCAGAGCAACTAACAACAATTGAGCCCTTGCCCCTGCAACACCTGCTAATCCTGCACCCCACTTTTTCCCCAGACAAGGCCCAGCTAACACCACTTGACCCCCCAGACCTCAACCTCCTGCTCAGCTTAATGCTGCCAATCTTTGCAATGCCCCAGACCCCCCAGACCCTGGATCTGACGACTCCCTGGACTTGGACAATCCCCTGGACTCAATGGATGATCAAGAGGCCTGTGCACCAACCAGATTAAGGACTGGCCCTGGATCAATGTCCTGGCATAGACCCAGGCATGTTGATGGAAGGAAAGGGCATGTATTCTGTGTGGTGAGCAGGGTCATTTCATCAATGATTGCCCTAAATGCCAGGTTATGGGATGTGCTGTCTGGACTATCAATGGAGAAGACTGTGATTACCAGTTTACAGAAAATAACCCAGTGGTTTAGGTCATGAAGATGCACTAAATTGTGGATCAGACCCTGATGTCTTCTCTGCCCTGGCTACCTTCCTCTATGCAATGGCAATCACTCTGGACACCCTCTCAGCACACCTCCCCTTTCACTCTGCCCACAACCTCTTCCTCCACACCACCCTCCCATTTTTCCCTGACTCTGTACCCACTCTGGTTGACAGCGGCACAACAGATAACTTCATCAATGAATTCTTAGTGGCACTTGCTCCACACCTTCCCTGGCAACTCCCCCTTCTGCTCTCACTAAAGCTCTTTGATGGCAATCCAACCTCTGCCAGCAACATTACCCATTGTGTAGAAAGGAGGATCACTTTTGCCAATGGATAACAGCAAGACCTCTGACTATTGATCATGAAGTTACATGCCTCTGCCCCCCTCATCCTCAAGTTTTCCTGGCTCCAAACAACTAACCCTTGCATTGACTGGCCAAGTCTCACCCTCCACCTTGATTGGGATAGCTTGCCCAACCTGAGACCTGTCCCCTTCAACATTCCTCCCCATCACAATGTCTCAGAAGTCACCCCCAACATTCCCTGAACCCCTCTGCAGCTCTGCTCACAATCAGCACAATCATTCATCATCAATGCCTGCTTCAGCAGCTCCCCTGCCATCCTCTCTGCCCTTGTCAACAGTGGAGCCTCCAGAACCTTCATCAGCAACCAGCTCAACCTCTCCCATGAATCCCTTGACACACCTCTGGAGCTACAGCTGTTTGACAGAAGATCTGCAACCTCTGGAATCATCAAATTCCATCCCAGCTCCCTCACCCTCAACAATGGTTTGCAGTTTCCAACCCACCTCCTTGTTACCCAACTTCTGGAGGTGACCCTGATTGTGCTTGGACTACCCCAGCTGCACAACATCAACCCTGACATCAACTGGAAGAAACTCACCATGCAGTTCCCCAGCTCTGAAGCCTGCCTGGCAGCCACCATCACCCCCCACCCTTACTTCCCCCATGACTCCAATTTGGCTCCCAGCAGCACTGGAGCCACCAGCACCCCCACCCTGCCTAAGAACAACTCAGAAGAGGAGGAAGAAGAACTCCTGTCCCAAACTCCTGTAGGCACACCCCAATGGCTTCCCCCCAACATCCCCCACAATTAATACAAGGGCCTAAACTACCCCACTCAAACCCTGACAACTCAGGACCCCACCACCACACCCCCAATGCCTGACACTATCAACCCAGAAGCCCTTGACATCAAAATCATCAGTGCCATTCCTTTTGCACAGATCTTGCAGGATGGTACCCCTGCCTTCCAACTCTAGGTCACCCCAACACTTCTGGAAGAGCACATCTGCACCAGCACCACCTCACCTGAGACTTCAAAGACAGAGGAAGAAATATTATGCAAAGTAGTTCCTCTGGAGTATCATGAATTTGCTGATGTGTTCTCTGAAGGAAGTGCAAAGGAACTTCCCCCACACCAATCCTATGACCACATGATCAACCTCAAAGATGGCACCTCCCCCCCCTTCAGCAAGATCTACAACATGTTGGAAGTCAAACTCTGGGCTCTCAAGGACTACCTCAATGACATGCTTGGAAAGGGCTTCATCTGACCCTCAATCTCCACCACTGGAGCCTCTGTTCTTTTTGCCAAGAAGAAGGACAGCTCCCTCTGCCTTTGTGTGGATTACCAGGAACTTAACAAAGTCACCAAAAAGAACTGGTATCCCCTTCCCCTGATCAGTGACCTTGTTGACTGCCTCTGCAGTGCCAAGGTCTATGATGTACCAAGATAGATTTCTAGTCTGGCTACAACAATGTCTGGATTGCTCCAGGACATGAATGGAAGATCACCCTCTGTAAGGGCAACCTCCAGGGGCTGCGGCTCAGTCACACAGCTGGCAGAAGGAGAATCCAAAGTATATTAGAAAGTATCTAAATAGAACAACAGTAGCTACTCACCTGGCAGAAGGAGAATCCAAAGAGAACAAGTCTAAGGAATCATTCTGCCAGGTGACTGGAAAATTGTGCTCGACTTTGTTTGGTGTTGTTGTGAGGAGGTGTTAGGTAAGCGTCCAAGCGTCGAGATCAAGAAGGAAGGTGCAAAAGGTGGG
>JAGGAV010008108.1:0-16636 GCA_017657295.1 Termitomyces sp. DKA64 | reverse complement strand
TCCTAGTAGCTTATCCTCCCATTTGAGGAGGGCTTCTAGGATTACCAGAGTCTCCATTTCATGCACAGCATAGTTTTTCTGTGCATTTGTGAATTTCCTAGACATGAACCCAGCTGGCCAAGATTTCTGCCAGCTTAGTCCCTGTCCATACATTGCTCTGACACCTGTCTTTGATGTGTTGCAATTCAGCCATATTGGATCCTTGTGTCAAGGATCTATGGGCCAAATCACTGGGGTTTCAGCACAGATCCATTTGATCATGTTGAAACACCACTGGTTAATCAGCTGCCAGTGAAATGGTGAACCATTCTATGTCATGGCCATGAGTGGCCCTGTATATGCCAATATATTGGGTAAAAAATTCCCAATATACTTCACCAATTCTATGAATTGTTGGATATTGTTATAGTTTCTAGGAGTGCACCACTCCTGGATATGGTTTAACTTATCCATATTAGGGTGTATACCCTGAGAATTGATGACATAGCCAAGGCACTCTATGCACTCAGCATACAGCTCACACTTCTTCCACTTGAGGTAGAACTTGTTTTTATGTAGTCTTTCAAAGACTACCCTGAGGTGCTGTTATGCTCCTCAATTGTATCCAAAAAGATGAATATATTGTCTAAATAAACATGCATCCACTTGCCAATGACATCCTTAAAGATGGATGTCATTAATTGCTGAAAGGTGGCTGGCATGTTACAGTTGCCAACATGCATGATGTTACTGCAATATGTACCAGTAATGGTCATGAATACAGTTTCTGGTATGTCTGAAGTATGTATCCTCACTTACTCATATCCATCAGTGAGGTCAATCTTTGACCTCACCAGTGCATGAGCCACATCTTCCTTTATGACCTCCTGATCAAGTAAGGGCATCACATCCTTAACTGTATTATCATTGCACTGACACACATCAAGCACCATCTGCAGCATCCCGTCTTTCTTGGGAATGCACAGCAGTGGTGCAGCCTGATTGGCTGCACACAGCTCCCACCACTTTGCTCACACATATCAGTCAATCTTGTCCCACAATTGTTGCTGCAGTAACTTTGGGCACCTTGGCATAAAGTACAAGTACTGCTTGGTCTCATCAATGAGATTGATTTCATGGTTGACTTCATGCCATGGAGGAAGCTCCTCCTTTGTCCTATTGACAGTATCTTGAAACTTGTCATACCACTGCTATCAAAGGCACAGAATATTGCCTTCTGTGAGATTGGAAGACCATGTCTTCCCTTTATCTCCTGCGTGCCAAGGACAATATTTGTCCTTTGCCATCTTTGGTCATAGCACCATCCTTGCATACTTATCACACAAGGCCATCAACCAAATTTCTGACTCATCTGGAATTTTCAGCTGGGTAGGACAATATTCTGTCCTCTCCTAGCTTCAATCCAGGAGTATTCAAACTCACTTGGCTCAGATACTTCATCCACTTATGCCATTCTATACACTTCCATGGCAGGGGTAGACCTTATCACCCCTTCTTGCCTTGTCAGGTCTGCAATAACCTGATTCCACTCCTGAGGCATCCATGGGTCATATGCCCATTCAAGGGTTGGCTTTGGGATTGGTTGGTCCCAAATTCATTGTTCCCTTGATGAAGAAGGATCATCCTGCTCCTTCTGGTGCACTCTTTCCCCCTCCTGAAGAGTACTCTTTTGATACTCTTCCTCCAGCATCAGCAGTGACAGATGGTCCACAAGCAGGCTGTCTGCCACCCTGCCATCATCCTCATCCACTGTGTCCTCCATGGTGGGCTGTTCCAGTCCACCATTGAGTCAGTGCTGCTTGTTGCACCACTTCTCCACCATACAGAAGCATTGCATGTAACCATCTGTATCCTCCAACTCCAGTTGCCACTCCATCAATGACCACCTGGTCATTCACAAAGTCCAAGAGGACATTGTGTGTCCTCATGGCATCCCAACAATCATGTCATACTGATCAAAGTTTGCAATGTCCACATAGACATCACTGAACTTGCCTGGGACCTTCATGGTCACCCAGGCACCATAGTTCACTATAGATTGGCCTCCAACTGTTCCAAGCTGCAGGGTAATAGGCATGGCCAATGGTGCCACCCATATCCCCACAACATGAGCAAATAATGGCATAATCCTGGACATAGTACTCCCAGAGTCCCACAACATTCATGCCCTGTGGCCATTAACCTCCACCCATGTCACAAGACACTCTTTCTCTTGTGCAGCTAGTATCAGATGTACTATGGCATCCTTTGCCACCATAATCCTAACCTTCCACATCTGAACTGCCTAACCCAGCTCAGGTGCTCCAGGGCCCATGTCTGGCACTTTGGTGAGGGCAAATAGCCCCTCACTCTCACTGCCATGAGTATAGTACTCATTATTGTACATTTCCAATTCAACATACTCATCTTCCCCAGGCTAAGTTCCATCAGACTCAGCTGCAGGATCATCACCAACAACCTCAGGCTCTTCATCCTGCTTGTTGTCAGTGTCACCAAGGTCTGATGGGGCAGCAGTATGCACTGCCCTTACAAATGCCCTGGAAGCTGCCTTAGCTGCTTCCCTGCACTCCCAGGCAAAGTGACTGAGCTTCTCACACTTGTAACAAGTAGCAGATTGCCCTGCATCTTTGCCTTACAGCCCCCAAGCTATGGCTACCACATTCTTCCCTGCAGTGAGGTGCTTCTTTGCCACCTGCACTGCACCCCCAGGGTGAGCTGGACCTTTCCCTATCCCACCCCATGGAAGTGTAGGCCTACTTTCCATGCACTCCATAACACAAAACCAATTGGATAGTCTGTCTATAAAGTATGAAGTAAGGTGCTACCATACATAAGTACATAATTAATATTTATAGGTAGCATCAGGTGATGCTACTGTGAGAATATCCTACTCTACTAGCAGTTGGTCTGTAATGCAAATGTAATGGGGGGGTCTGTTACAATGCAGGATGGTTGGGAAAGGTACTAGAACATGGAGATAGAAGCAGAGGCTGGAGATGAAGAGTTGGAGCAGACAGGCATACATGATGGGAAAGGAAAGAGACATGACAAGATAAGACAAGATGAGAGACTTAGAATGAGACAAGATGAGACAAGAATGGAAACAAGATCAGATTGATATGATATGGAAACAGAGAGAATGGAACAACAAAACAGAGACAGCACAAACATAAGTAATATCAAGACTACTCTAACTGATATTACTCTACAACTTAAATACAGGCTAGGGGCCTCCTCCAAGACTGTGAGTCTAAGGTTCAGGGTATGCCAAGGCCACTCAGATTTGACAGGTGTCAGTTGTGATCATCCAGGTGTGGGGAGACATCCCAAGAATGGTGCACAGGTGTTGGCATGCTTGATGCATACTTGTGATGCATGCTGGGAGAGTTGGGGGAAGTGTTGGAGTTATCCAAGTACTCAGGACAGGTCAGGAAGTGATGGGGGCTATCAGAGAAAGCACTGGGAATTGCCAGATAGGCATTGTGGTTTGCTGGGGGCAAGCACCAGGGTTGGGGGGAAGGGCATAGGGGGCTCATGGGGGGTTGGGATGTGCTCCAAGGCTGTTGGGCAGTGAGGCCAGGAAGTTTGAGGATGGGTCATGACATGCATCAGCTTTGATCTGGGACTTCAACCACAGACACCCCAATGCCTCAAATAGCCTTTGAGGTATTTACCCCATCTCTGTGGTAGATCAAGCATCCATAACTTCTTCTATCTAGTGCATCAAGATGCTGCACTCTAGAAGGGGAGTGATGTCAGGGGACCTGTCCAAGCCAGACCCCCTTCTTGTTTCCCTCATTCTGAGCCATCCTTGCATCCCTACCTTTGCTTTGATAACAAGTACTTTCAAACCAGGGCTATCCAATGGTGCTACTTTGGAGTGACTATGCCCCAGGAGGCTGGAGATCAGGGCCAATTATGACAAACTTCCACTTTTATGATCAGACTCTGGACTTAGTGTTAGGTAGTGTTTTTATTAGAATGTCTAGAGTCAAGTTTCCAAACACTGGCATTGAGAATCCTCAGACTTGTTCTCTTTGGAGATCCCTTTGCCAGGTGAGTAGTTAGACCTCTAGAACTTCTCATAGACATTGAATATACTCTGGATCTCCCTCTGCCAGTTATGTGACTGAGCCACAGCCTCCAGAGGTCACCCTTACAATCATGCCAGTACATATATTTCTTGTTTTATAAATTCTGCCAATATTTCTAATGATAGCAGTGTGGGGAATAGGTGGTTGGATAACTAGATAAATCTAACATTGATGAATCTTGAGCTAGATGTAGTATTTTTGAGTCATACTGTACATTTCAATGACTATTGAATGCTGATTGATGAACATATCCACTTCAACAGTTGCAAGTTGAGGAGTGATGTGCCAAGTTCAAGTGGAGAAAACTCAAGAATATATTTTTGTTGATCACATTGAAGATCATGATATTTGTCATAGTGCAATGATTACTCATAGTTGTTACTGAATTCAATCTCTCTAGTGCAGCCATGGAGCCATGATACAGACTCACAACTAGCCATTATAAGGAATTTACATGCAACTGTATGTTGATCAAAATGAAACAAAATGAATCACTTTGGTCTGGTGCCCAAATGATATGCTCAAATTGGAATAAGCACACTTACAATGTCTCCCAACACATAAAGTAAACCCAACTGACCCAGATGGCTGGTAGATCAACCCCCGTGATAGGCAATATATCTGGCAGTGAACCAGCTGAGCACCACAAGAGTATTGATGAAGTTGGGCAAGAAACATCACTAGCATGCAGTTACTGACCCTGGAGATTCCTGGCTGGAAGAGTCAGGTTTACTTTATTTTGGGAGACATTCCACTAAGCCATGTGGGTAAATATTAGTAGTGGGAATTACTTATCTCCCATCTCCATACATCCATCTGGAAAGACATTCTCTACATATGGTCTAATCACAGTTACTGACTCACTCCAACAGCACACAGGGTACCAACTGACTGAAGATGGTCAAACTTGCATGTCTTCCACTCCGATCTGCCACGTCCATGTATGTTTTTGTTTATTCACTATTGGCAGCCAATACTTTTTCCGTGGGAAATGAAGAGACAGAAATGTATCCATGCCATTTTCAGTGCACACACTTCTCAAGGAGAAAGGCTTAAGACAATGGAAATTTCCTTTTTCCAAGGTAAAAAGTGGACAAAGAAGTGGTATAACACATTTCTTTTTAGCGTTTCCAATTGAAATAGCAGTGATTATGAGTTCCAGTCATCACTATACTTAATCAGAGCAAAACAATGAATTTACCCCATCTATTCAACACAAACCATGCCAAAGGGTGGATTGATCCTAACTTATGAATGCTCCACAACATTCAACAGATATCTGTCTGGGTAGAGTCAGCTGGCAAAATTACAATGGTGTGCACTGATCATGCACTTGCATTGACAAGAATCACATCATTCTGGCACCTTGGCTAAAGCTTGAGTCTCGAGAGGTATTACTGTAGCTTCCACTCTCTTCGAGCTGTTCATATCAAGTAGCAGGCTGCACCACCTCAGCATCTTTCTTCGACAACCACTCCATCTCTATCTCCACGTCAATAATTGCACTTCCGAGACCGAGCGGAAAGTCAAGTTCTTTGCGTGTCAGACGAAGCTTCGTCGATCCTTCTGATGCAAGTGTCATATGGAAAGTAGGGATGAGCCAAAGCCAGCCCATGAACACTTGACCCATGTAGAGCTTGATGCGAACCTCGCGTCCCGCATCGAGCACCACACCACATTCTTTTGTAACTGGCGTGATGTCATACAGCGACACGGTTTCTGAGGCAGGACCTTCAACGTCGTCGGGGCTGGGCTCGTCTTCTGTTTCAAGCTTGTCTCGGAACGTGTTCCAAGCTTGTATATTGAACGACGACAGTGTAAAAACGTCTATCTTTTCCTCCTAATAAATTTATCAGTATGTTCACAATGTTCAAAGTTTTAATGTTACCTCGCCTTCAATTCTCTGCCTCACAACCGCCGAGTCCCCTACCGCACCCATTCGTGCAAAGGTCCTCACCATCTTTTTCTTATCCCAACTTCCATCCTCAAATAGGTCCCTGATATCCTCCTCGCCAAAATGATCCGAATCAGTACGTCGTACCCCCATACGCCCGGTTTCATCCCGCGTTCGTCGTTCCCATTCCTCTAGCACACTGACCAATTCGTCATCGTATCGCGCCAGGGACGCCCACACGTGAGCATTCTTATGCTCTGGAGCGTTTTTTGCCCCCTTCGTACGTTCCAGCACAGCGCTTGCCGCACGTACGAGACTAACTCGTGCAGTCGACGTCGGCCGCATACGCAGTTTAATCTGCGTGAGTCGTACTTTGGGACTAGAAACAGGCGGCATCGCCCACAAGTGTGCTGGAGCGGTGCGGGAGAGGAGAAGCGCCCAATAGTATAGCCAGCGTCTTTGGCTCGGGATACTTACGCCTTGTTTCGCTTTCTTCCCCGGTGAAGATGGAAGCTTCATTCGACGAGAAGTGTGAAGGTCGAGGACTGTATTGAGTGTGTCTGAGTGGTGCTTTCTGGGGTGTGAGGAGGCGGCGAATGGTTCTTGAACATCGAGAACGCTGGTGTTCTTTGAATCGGAACTGGGGACAACAACATCATCATCATCTGAAACAACGGACATGACTTCTTCAGCGCGTAGTTGAGCCCACTCTTCAACACTGTAACTGCGCTGGAGCTTCGGGGGAGAAGGATTATTGTCAAGAGAGAGAAGATATGTACAGGCCATAGTTCCTGATCTTCCCTTTCCGGCTAAGTATCCACGGTTTGAGTAGGGAAAAAGGAAATTAAGAACTCAATGGTATACATGCCCTTGCAGTGGAGAACAGCAATTCGCTCAGGACTGCCGCTGAGCCACGCTCCCATTTCACGTGCTACAAGAGGCATGAACGCCAATGGAGGTACACTAAGTCAAAAGTTAGTATCGAATGAGGCACTCTGAGCATTATAGTGGTCATACTGATGGTCAGGAAACGGAAATCGACTGACTCGTCCTCCAAAGATACCCTTGTCATAGGAGTTCTCCCGGATGGGACAGAAGTTGAAGACCCAGAAATTCTGACCATGACGGTGTTCTAGAAATTTCTTGGCATCTTCACGGCGATTGCGATACCACCCTTCCACGCCTTCTGCGGGATAGCCCATAATAATCATTTGATCAGTTAGATACACCAGGTCTGAAATCATAACCGTCACTGTCGAAATTGGTACTACAACGTCTTGATACATACCCAGTTCTAAGTTCAATGTTTCATCTTTGAAGCGAGCTTTGTCTCCAGAAACCAAGCGGCGTACGAAGTCTGTTAAATTTCTCATTAAAACCCTAAGGAACGAGTTAAGGAACGGTGATAAGATTCAGCTTGACTCTCCGAACTTTTGAGTATTATTAGCCACTGATCAGCCTTAACGTCATGTGATCTCGATGACTTGAAAACTTCCGATGATGCTGTGACCATCGGTGGTTAGATATCAATATCATTGGATTTCCTCGAAGACGGCGTGGGTGCCATTGTCATTACCTTATAACCATGCTACGCAGACGTCACTACTCTCCTTCTCGTGTTTTCAGGAAGTTGAGATCTCGTCAACGGCCTATGCTGGGTCTTGCCATCGCTGCCGTTGGCACCTTTTTCTACGCCCGACGCGTTATTCAGGCCGACTCTTCCGGAGACGACCCCGGTTCGATCATCTACACACTCCTTTCTCAGCCTGGCAGTCTCATCGCGGCACCTACCACCATATATCGTTCTTCGAATCCTGATCCAGGACGAGAAAAAGTAGACGAACATACAATGGTCAAGATGGAACTTGGCGCACTGGCAGGCTCTGGTGCCATTGACGGGAACACCGGAATCAGTCGTTTTGACTGTGCTTCCGTGCCAAGGTTAGAACTCAAGTAATGTTTTTTTCACATACTCAATACAATCACGCCAATCTCTTAGTTCGATTCCCCGCCTCGATCGTACCCTTCTGTCATCCAGCAAGATGCCAACTAATTCATCATGGACGATATTTACTCTGCATGAAGGTTTTCCTAGCTCTGGTTGGCTTAACATGGCGGTGTTGTCACGGCGTCTGCATGCAGCGTTACGCGGGAATCTCATTGACCTACTTTCTAAGTATGAGCACAGCCCAGAGCACAGCGATGTTGGCTCAATGATGACATACGTAGAAGAAATGGAGGGGGATGGGTTTGAGAATGCCGTCCATCAAACCGTCAAACAAACATTTCTTGACATGGATAACCTCATGGTACATCATTTCGTTGAGTCACTAGCATCTCCCGAACCACCCTCAAAGCCATCTATCATTAATTATATTGGTGCCGCTATTCCCGGTTCTTCAGCACTCGCGGCGCTCTATGACCATGAGCCTCGCAAACTACGAGTTGCAAACACCGGTAGCACGCGGGCCGTCCTCGGAAGGAAATCAGTCTCCAAGAGAAATGGTCATCAAGCGTACACGGTGCATGTCCTCTCAGAGGACCACACTTCTGATATGGCCCCTGGGTTGTTTCGCGTATTCGGACTTGGACCCTATAAGTGGAGTCTCGATGTTCAAAAGCGATTGCAAAGAGACTACATGGGTGATCCCCCTCTAAAATCTTCATTAGAGACTGCGATTACGGCTCAGCCATCGGTAGTCACGATTGACGTTCAACCAGGCGATTTTCTGGTAATTGGAACAAGTGGACTGTGGAAGAGCCTCACAAATGACGAAGTGGTTGGCTTGGTTGGCCTATGGCTCAACAGAAGTATGATTTCAGCTAGCAACGACGCTCTTTCGAGTCAATATCAGGACGTTATTCTACCTTCGGACCTTCCGGCACCGATTGGTGCGGATAATACCACAATGTACCACCGATGGGATATAAAGAAGCGCTTTATTTGTGTAGATAACAACGCGGCACAACACTTAGTGCGAAATGCCCTTGGCGGTGCTGATGTATCTTGGACGGCAACATTGCTGGCTCATGCACCGCCACGATCTTCGAAGCTGAGGTAAGACTAGCTTACTACGCGGCTGGTTGTCACTGAATGTTCCTCAGGGATGATGTTACTGTAACTGTGGTCTTCTTTGATGACAACTCATAGTAATACCAGCAGCCTTGGTATCCTTGCAGTCTCTTCGTGCAAGAACGAGTTTTGGCAAGATTACACGAGAACTCTACAACTTTTTCAGCAAAATCGGGAGACAATAGAATTTACCTCTGAGAGTAGACATCCAGAGCATCTCTGTCAGTATCCCCAGAAGAGGCCGAACTTGCTCATCGTCTAGGTCCTGCCACCAGAATTATGCTCGCTCACGTTGCCCCTGAACCCGTTCAACTTCTATTCTTTTTGCCTTTGATGTGGAACTTACAAATGAGTGTGACTAGCTTAGTTTAACTTTGTTTCTCCTCGCAACGTCGATACCTCTGGCTTGTGTCTGAATGGACGCCCTGTTTCAGACCCTCATATAAACTCGATCCGCGCCTCGTTGTTCGAGACGGGAAAAGACAACACGGTTTTCCCTGGATCAGGACTGGATGTTAATTCAGTTGCCAACGCGAAATTCATAGTGGCGACGAGGTTTGATTTCGTCTCGATTCAAATAGAGCATGACGCTTACTTGTCGACATAGGATTTTCTGAATTTGCCTTGATAATAGCTTTCGATAGATCTGTACGATCTTCATTTTCCAAGGAAAGATGATCCCTGTGGTCCTGGTCAGCCTTACCACATCCATGTTCGAGTTGCGGAAGTTGCCACAGTCGCAGCGCAGGACTGAGAGAACTATCCTTTCCCGATTGCAAATTGTTAAACAGCTCAAAGCATACATCGTTGCCGTGCGACTGCAGGATCCCACTACTCGCAAGGTTTGTCTAAAGGTGTTGATACCATCAATCAAGCTGTCGTGTACTGCGTGAGTTTTCATGATCGGACGTAAGTATCATCGCTAAATAGCCCTTCTTCCTTGTTTTTTTTTTTTTGAGTGCAAAAATTTTGAATTGTTGTTAGTCACTACTGGATTTATGGTGTCTGTCGTCGTGTTCGTAATATATAGTGAGTTCATCATCGTCTATCAAGATACACAGAGTCTGAGTGGGGGTTTCACCACTAGCAACTGGGACCGCGTTATAAATTATGTGTTACATTAGGGTGAATAAGAGACAAATTTGGGCGCGCACCTCTCAGGCCTGATTTTAACGAACCGTTCGATCGATCATTTGATACAACTCATGCATGATCTCGAAAAAGGGAATGCATAGCTTGTCGAAGGCAGTGGCTTCACACGCCTTGAGGCCCAGGGTTGGGCCCAGGTAAAGCTATATATTTTTGGAAATACCAGATACCCGGTTATCATCAAAATGCGGCGGCTGTTTTTGTGGTGGACACGTCGAAAGTGGGCAGACATGAACTGCCAAATCACTACCTTGGATGGATCTGGTGTGCGTCGCTATCTAAGTCAGATATTCAATCATCCTTCACACTGGTATCATGCTAGTGTGTTTCTTTCTGGACTGCATGCATAACCTTATCGCATCGTGATTTACTGATGCATTGATGGTTCCAAGAAACGGCTCGTCCTTCCGATATATGAGCTGACCATGGCCGTTTCGATTTCGCGTTGGACCCTCATTGCCGGGGGTGCCTTCTCGTAAGGTCTCTGCTTGCGAATTCTGAGGTTTTCCAGACCGTCAGACCATCGGACGCCAGAAGAGTCTCCTGCCCTTCGAGATGCTCCCCTTCAGCCTTAGAGTCATTTGGTGGTTGCTGTCATTGACCGGTAGGAAAATTTCTGCAATGCTTACACATTCCTGCATCTGACGTACTCGTCCAACGTAGGAACACTCAATTGTTGGGCCTCCTTTATATCTTTTTGTCGGGCTGCAGGGCGGTATTGGCCATTGTATTATTGCCTCGGTTGTACTCTCACGCAGGGTATTTTTTGGATGGGTGAGTGGTCCATCCCAATTTGAGAACTATGCCTCATTTCTATGTTAGGCATGATCTACAGGATGGATCCACTTGAGATGACTGATAGTTTCTGTCTATGTACGTCTCAATTTCACCTCTCATCAAACCAAGGCGGTTGAAATCATGTTTCGATGACCTTCCTCAGCACAACTCATTACAATAAGCCTTGGAGTTTATATAATGACTGGAATAACAGCCACCTTCGTTATGGCCACCACTTATGCCTCTTACAAACCCAAAATCTGGAAGGAGGGACAGAAAAGGTGCGAGAAGACAGCAATCACCGCCCACCGCCATATGACCAACTTGCGTAGTATCATGATCTGGCGTCCTCTGTATATTTTTTCTTCTTATATTTTCCCCATCGTGGCTTCGGGCCTTCAATTAGCTATCATGTCTGTATCTGGTCCTCGGTCTGATCATCGCAATAGTAGGAGCGACAATCTTTTCTGCGATTATAGTGATCCAGTTTGGTAAGTGTTGAGGCCGTGTCTTGGTTAATGAGACCAGCTCGTCACGTCTGTTTGCTCAACTAGGATCCGATTCTGTGCCTACGCTGGTACACCGTGGTCACTGACGATCCCTTGTCTCTATTTCTCCATTACCTCATTGTTGCGGATCCACGAGACCAACAAACATCTCGAGCGCTCTCGCGCTCCCGATATAGATGGATTTTTCTTGACTGAACTACCACGACGGCCACAGCACGTGCGCATGGCCCGTGTACTTTCCAGTCGTCAAGCCTCGAGTTCCACGATGGCCACGAATTTAGGGCTACATGGGCATCCCATAACGACAACCCTCAACACTCCAACCTTTTCTGTTCGAGATTCCATAGAATCTGGCCATCAGTCTTCTTATTTGCCTACTTTTGCTAGCATGCCTTGCATCCTAGGCTCAGCGCCAGTTGACCCTGACAGGATGTCGTTCTCATCAACAATATTGATCCACCCGAGAGGAAAGGACGGGGAAGATCCAGGAGATTCACCCTCTACCTTGAGCGTGGACAAGGTGGGTCAGAACCATTGGCATGGTGTCAAAGGCAAGGTGGAGGAAAGGGATGAACTTGTAACTGAAGATAATTGTTCAAGTATACGACCACCATCGACTCGACGTTCCAGTAGATGTGTTTCTGCTATCTCCCAACTCGTCACTGACCGACGAACTTCCAGCCCTTGCGCGAAATCCTCGCAAAATACTTCCAGTACTCCCTTTGAATACCTATAAGCTGATATACTTCCAGATGTAATGTCTACGTCAAGAGAATTTTAGTGTGGATTACTGATATGCGATTGTAGTGCCTTTGTCGGCGTACAGGCTTTATGCTCAATATCGCCGATCGTTGATGTTGCACGCGGTGGGACTCCTGCCCCGTTCGGGACTCAACATATTGCTCTCCTTATGTGGGCTTGGATCCCGGCCATCTTTTTCTGTGAGCACGGCTGCTACTTCTATGGTCGAAAACTTTCATCAATCACCCACTTTCAAGCAGGTGAATGGCGGAATGGAAAACGATATTTGCGATGGCTTTCGAGGACCTCGTCAATTTGAATAATTTTATGTGACCTCAATCGTCTATTTAGTATGTCTCTTATGCAGCTCTGCCAGTGCGAGGCCAGAAGCTGTGAGTTGAATAGGAATGAATCAAGATATACACAGTTCCATACTAGCACTTTAGTCATTTCATCATGAACCTAGTACCATGATAGAAAAATTCCAACAGATATGGGAGCATTGCGAAACTATAAAGAATATAAAACACTTACTACTACTTACTACTGTAGTACGAAATAGATATTAATCCTCAATCTTTGGTAAAGAACTACATATATTTGACCTGTAGTACGAAATAGATATTAATCTACAGGTCGGAGTAAGTAATGAGTGAGGTTGATAAGTAATCAAGTAACATACCCTCAGTCTTTGGTAAAGAACTGAGGGAATAACATAGTGGATCGCCACAAGAGAACATACGGCGGCTGAACCAGCTATACAGTCCAATCATCTTGATCGGACGGGGAGAGAAAAGAAAATGGAAAAATAAAACAAAAATATTAGAAACGTTAATTCACCAGGAAGTACCTGACACCTCCGCCACAGCGGAGAGTCTCTCACAACACTCCCCCAGACTCGAGCTGGGGCTTGAGGCCAAGGAGGCCGATGAGGTGAGAATGTACAATGCATCCCAGGGGCTTGGTGAACAGATCAGCAGGATTCTGGGTAGAGGGGATATGGTGAATCTCAATCTCTCTGACTTTTACACATTCCCGGATATAGTGATGATGGATATCAATGTGCTTGGCATGAGCATGCCCTTTTGTGTATAATGCCAGTGAGAGGGCAGGTGAGTTGTCAATGTGGAGGCTTGCAGGCAAGGTCTGTGGGAGGTTGATGTCCAGTAGCCAATTAAACATCCACATAGCTTGTTGTGTGCCCCGAGTCAAGGCCATGTACTCGGCCTCTGTGGTGGAGAGGGCCATGGTAGGTTGATGTTTGGAACTCCGGGAGATGGCTCCACCAGCCATGGTGAAAACGTATCCCCCAGTAGATCAGCATGTGTCTACATCACCCCCATAGTCTGTGTTGACATATCCTGTAGGCTTAATGGCAGCTCCCCATCAATAGGAGATGCAGTAATCCAGGGTCCCATTCATATACTGCATCACATAAGCTAATGCTCTCCAGTGAGCAGGTCCAGGGTTGTTCTGGAACCGTGCCAGGAGTCCAACCACAAATGACAGGTCAGGTTGGGTGGCAGCCTGAGCCCACATCAAAGAACCAAGGGCCTTGCAGTATGGTTTATCAAGCATGTATTTTCAGCCTTCTTTGGTCTGAGGAGACTGGGCTTCAGTCAGAGTGAGGCCAGCAGGTAGTGGTGTGTTCCAGGCATTTGAGGACTGAAAACCAAAATGCTCAAGCATGCATTCTAAGTATGCTCACTGTGAAAAGTGGATGTCTCCTGTTGCTTGGTCCCAGTCAAAATGCACACCTAAGATATAATTTAGCTCCCCCATATCTTTTACCTCAAACTTCAATCCCAGTTCTCTTTTTGCTGCCTGTGCACCTTCCATGGTTGTCAATGCACCCAGTATGTCATCATTATAATTGTCTGTGATGGTGTGCTTGCCAGCTGTTTGCTTGTACCTGACACAGCTGTCAGCTTGTGACACAAGGTAACCTAGTTGATCATATGCCCAGTTGAGGTTGTGCCACCAGTTGTGGCCACCTTGTATGAGACCATATAAGGTTTTCTTGAGGTGTAAGGTCTTTCCCTCCCCCCCTTGAAAACTGGGTAGGGGTCTCATGTACACAGTGTGTTCCAACTTGCTGTTCAAGTAAGCAGAAACAAAATTGATCTGCCATACATGCATACCCAGAGCCGCTGTGACCACCACTGTCATTCTCATGGACTCCAACTGGACAACTGAAGCATAAGTCTTGTCAAAGTCTTCCCCCTGAATCTGAGTGTAACCCTTTGCAACCAGATGAGCCTTCCTCTTCACAATCTCACCCTCAGTGTTGTACTTGTTTGCATACACCCACATACAGTCCACCATCTTCTTCCTGCCAGGTACATCCTTGATGTTGATGACTTCCCAAACCTCCTCTTGTCCATTACTCCCAGCTCAGCTTCCATTGCAGGGACCCATAAGTCTGGTCTTCCCATGGCTTCCCAGTAACTTTGCAGTGCATTTTCAATACTGTCTCCCTTTGTTGACATGAGGAATGCAAATGGGGTGGTCAATGCTGCTAATGCCTCAGGGGCATCCTTCCCCTCAGCCCATTCTTCCCCACCATCCTGGCTGCAGACTGAGTGGCTATGGATTCTTGGGTGTCCAAAATGGTGCATGTGGGGCAAACAGTGCAGGTGGATTGACAGAGGGCTGGAGGAAGGACATTTGGTCTCGGGTCAGTCAGGGTGCTCTCTGCTGTCTCAGAGGATGTGTGAAGGGGACCATCTGAGGGCTGGATGCAGGGTGCCACCTGTTGTCTAGGGGGTGGGATAGGAGGTGCAGCTGGATTTGTAAGCACAGGTATGGTGGATTCTAAGTCATCTTCATCCACAATCTCAATTGTACAATGCCCTACCCCTTCTTCAAAAATAACATTTTGGCTTGTGACAATGATGCAGTTTGTTCTGTCATCAAGGCAGTATCCATGACTGGAGTATCCCACCATTACATATTTCACTGACTGGGGGTCAAGCTTGGATCAAATAAGTTCCTCAGGAACACGAGCATACCCAATACATCCAAATGGGCATAAATGCCCCATGTCCTGCCTCCTCCCTGACCACTTCTCCTCAGGGATGGTGTTTGGGTGGTGGGTGGATGGCAACTGATTTCAAGTATATATGGTGGTGGCCACTGCCTTGGCCCAAAGGCTTTTTGGAAGGTTGCTTTCAGCAAGTAAGCATTGGACTCCATCAAAGATGGTCTGGATTGAGTGCTCCACAACCCCATTCTGGGAGTGGGCATATGAAATGACAGGTTTGAGCACAATACCCTGGTCCTGGCAGTACTTGTGCCACAGTTGGTTCATCCACTCCCTCCCACCATCAACCTGAATAGTTTTGAGTTTGTTTCTAGTTTGTCATTCAGACTCTGTGACATAATGTTTCAGGGCTGACAGGGTGGTCTTGCTTGCTTTGTTTGTCAGGGACAACCCCTGCAGGTGTGATGACCCCATGTCTATAAACACCATTAGATATAGCACTCCCCCCAATGATGCCACCAAGGTGGATCCTCAGAGGTCAATGTACATCTTCTCACCCATAGTCCGAATATCCTCAGAGGTTCCATCATACAGTTGCATGGTGTGTTTGCCATAAATACAATCTTCACAAAGCCCAGGGGCCTGTGAGTTGTGTTAGATATGGAGTCCCTCCACCAGTCTCAGAGCCTCCTACCTTTTGCTAGATTGCAGTCCAGCATGCCCAAAACATCTGTGCCACACATTGAGGGAAATGGGTTTGTCCAGTGAGGTTGCAATGAGGACTTTTGTAAGTGGAAGCTTAGCCTCAGTACCCATGGTTTGAGTCTGTCCCCCAGTGTTAGTGGATGTGAACTCCAGAAGGTACATGCAGTGTTGCTTCACACCATGAAGATTCTTCCAGATAGGTCAGTGGAACTGGCCTTTCCCCCTTTAAAAACCACTGAGAAACCCAACTTGTCAAGTTTCCCAATTGAGATTAGATTGGCAGCAAGCTCTGGTGTATGCAGCACTGATTTAAAAACCAAGTGTGAGGTCTGTTAGGATACCGTGGACGTGATGATGTGAAGAGTACCGCGCACACCATTGTCAGGGGGCTAGGGCCACCGACTCCTTTGTCTGAATCTGGTATATATACACACCCACTACTGCAGTACCCTCAGTCTCGATTATATGATTCTGAGGGTACGTTACTTACATCATACTCATATCCACTCATACTGATAGTCGTACCTAGAATACTTTAACTGATATAATCTGTCTTCTAGGTACATACAATACAGTCTCGATTATACGATTCTGAGGAATACTTTAACTGATATAATCTGTCTTCTAGGTGTTACCAACACCTGTCTATTGCTGCTGCTTGCTGGGATTCCAACAGGTTATGGGCAAAAACTGAGCAGGCTACTCGTCGTA
>JAGGAV010008107.1:0-11082 GCA_017657295.1 Termitomyces sp. DKA64 | reverse complement strand
AAAGTGATTCTTGTGTTAAAGAAATTGAATATACTCTTGGGCAACCACACACCAAGCACTCTGTGAATGAACCAGCTGAGCCACTTCCATCTCAACATTCTGAGTTGCTTCAATGCCCTCTGAACCTGGACTATCCAATGAACTTGTGAATGCTGGGCTCTATTCCAGTCTGAACAATTAAGTCATTGCTATATATTCTTTGTTGTATCCTACTGGGCTTTATTTTCAACTAGCTGCCATATTTCCATGAATCATTTGTACCATTATATGCTCAATTCAATTCCAACAATACATTGGTTGATCATCTGTGTAGTGAAGTTATATCTCTCAATATGGATATTGCACAATTTGACAAGAAAAATTAGAGATTTCAGAGTGTGCATTCCTTATTTTGTTGCATTCATGCTCATGGTTGTTTGCAAACACAACTATAGTAATTTGTTGAAGAAAATTGACTGAGGTGGAGTGAAAGCAGACTTTGAGAAATAATTCAGAAACCTGTTGCCTACAGATCAAAAGATGAGTTCATTTCATTTTCAAGGTCAAAAGTCTACTACTTGTACTTTTCAGGGTTTTGAAATGCAAGCTAAGCAAGTGGTACATTACAGATTATCTTTTATAATCTCTTCTAGTTACATAGTTACATCATTCTTTACAGAAAAAGCTGGAATTGGCCCCAAAATTAGCTGAGGAAAAACTGCAAGCTCTGCAAGGTAAGTCTTCCATCAATGACATACTGGTTCTATAAACTCGCCCATCAACTTGCAGAACAACAGAGTATGAGCCCCACTACTTGATTCTGAAGTCCTGATGACAATCAACTTCAAGGGGCACTGGCAAGCAGGCAATGATGGTGAGCAAGGGGCAACAGTGAGCAAGGGACAATGGCAAGCAAGGATGGCAAGCAGGTAACAATGACAGGCAGGCAATGTGTGAGGAAACACTCAATGCTGTGGGATACTCCTATCTCACAGAGCCAAGTGCCCAGAGATGAGCAACAGTCTAGTGAGTACTAATGCAGGCCAGAGTGAGACAAGGGTTGAAGCAGAGACAGAGGAGAGGGGGTGACACTAGGGAGCTCACAGTCAATCAGATGGATAGACCTGGTAGATGCTGCTATTGATTGGTTAAAGGATATTCTATCCTTGTAATGGGCCTATATACTACATCTGTGGCTATGCTATGACTAACACTATATGTGGTAAGCAGCTCAGGTATGCTAAGCAATGAGTAATCAATATGACAAAAGGAAATATGGAGTCCAGTGTCTACAGCAGGTGACTACTAAGTGATGGGAGTGGAGCAGGGAAAGACAGGCAGCCAGTCCAGTATGTCTATAGGGCTAGGCCCAAATAGAGTAGACTCCCCCTATAGGGTTGTCCCCTTACACAATGATGGCCAGCAAGGGGCAATGGTGGGCAGGGAGAAATAGAAAGCAAGGCAGCCAATGGACTGATAATGTTTCTGTAATGATGTAAACTTCACACAATGTCTTGACTGAGAAAATCAATCATTCTGTTCTATTGTTCAGCCATTTCAATTCACAGAAATGTTTCTAAAAGATTGATCAAATATGAATGTGCATGTAGGGAATTACAGGACATTAAGATACAATAAATGTGTAGTAATGTATTGAAATGTTTCCTAATATATGTGTCAGGGGCCTTCCATTTCCAACTGCTGCACCCAACCTACACCAACTCTCCTTGACCCACTCCCATTCCCCAAGGCTTGTTCAACACCTCCAGGGCACTCTCCAGATCCCTGGAGATCTCTGGGGGTCATTCTCCCTTTTGGGAAACCCCCAGAACTTGCCATACTTCCTTGTTAAGCACTTTCCTGAGGTTAGGGTTAGCTCCAGTCCATCTATACACTTGTTCCCACACCTCTGCTGCCCACTGATGCACTGCACTGAGCAGTGGGGATCCTCAGACTTGTTCTCTTTGGATTCCCCTCTGCTAGGTGATTAGTCACCATTTGTATCATTGGTCACCTTTCTAATATACTTCAGATTCCCCTCTGCTAGCTGTGTGACTTAGCTGCTGCTTCTAGAGGTCACCCTTACAAGGACTTCTGACTGAGCATAATTCCCTGCAACATACTTGGTGGAACCAAAAATCTATGGGTTATTGGGCATTATGGGGTATGAGAGCTATGAGAGCTTTGAGTGTATAGCATCTTCTTGATTATGTGTGAACAATTCCAGAAAGTCTGCAGGTGTGAGCAAAGACCAATTTTGGTAAAATATAAGATAAGATGAGAAGCTCTTTTTTTCACACTTCAAAGTGTACTATAAGAATTCATATACTATGTTCAACTTGAATAGGTTTATAGAGTCTTTTTGATTGTGAGTACAAGGTGTCAGAGATATAAGAAAGACTAAATGTGCGATTTAAGCAAATGTTTGGGTGCTCGTCTTTACTCTGTTTACTCATCCGCAACCTCAGTTTCTCATGTCTATATTAGATGCATGACTCGTTTTCTTATTTTCTATTGTCTTTCTACTTTGTGCCATTCTCAGTTCCTCATGTTGACTGTTTTGTGACTGACAATTGCTCACATGTATACTGCATTCGTTTGTTATTGCCTTGTTTATAGATTTGTATGATTACTGTACCATTTCTCGAAATACAAATGTCTGGATCAATAGACTGAAATATAAGGAACAACATATCAATGTAGCATCGTGATAACAGTGCCGCAGGCTACGTCCCTCGAAGTATGATAAAGTTCAGTGGGGACTTATCCTGGGGTAGGAATACTCAAGATGGACAGGGGAATACAATCGTAAACTCATGCTGCGTAGCTTCTGCGCAGAATGAGTTTATAATGCGCACAAACCTACTTCCGTGACATGCCCATATTGTATAACTCATACATTAATAGGATTACCTCGCATAAGCGGTCTTATATGCCCATGTTCTCTGAGCGACTTTTTGCTGATGCCGACCCCAACGTCGGGGCGACAAGATCACTCCCCGCGTTCGACATCCACAACGAACTTCCATCCATTTCCACCAGGACATACAAAGATACAATACTAAGCAGACGAGGGAGAGAAGAGGAGGGGGAGGGGGGTGGTAATAACACAACACAATACACTAGTACTACTAATATACCATAAATGACACACGGCCGGATATCTAGACGTGAAAAAAAAAAGGGTGAAAAGGCAAACACGCAACAACGCAAAAAATAATAGATACGAGTGTATGAGAGGAGAGGAGAGGGAGGAAACAGAGACAGAAAAAGAACATCGACCAACGCACGCACGCACGCACGCGCCGCACCGACCCTCAGCCCAACGCAAAGCTCAACGTACTCATCGACGGCTCAAACCCCTCCTGCTGCTGCACTCCAAATCCTGCCCCTCCTCCTCCTCCTCCTCCCACCGCCGCACCCGCACCCTCACCCGTCGTCGAGGTCGGACTCGGACTCGGACTCGGACTCATCCACCCCGTCCCCACACCAACAGCCATCCCGATCCCAACTCCAACTCCAACCCCAAATCCCACATTGAACATATCAAAATCCGCTGGGGTCGAGGACGAAGGCAGCGGCGGTGACGGCGTCGGAGCGATTGAAGACGCACCAGAAGTCGCCGATCCACTACCCCCACCACCACCGGGAGCAAACAACGACCCGATCCCCATCCCCATCCCCACGTTCATACTCATATTGATATTCATGTTCATATTGACACCCATGCCCATGCCCATACCCACCATGTTCATGTTCATACCCAGCAAATCAAGCGGCGGCGACGACGTATGGCCTGGACTCGACGGCGTCCGGGGAATCGGGGTAGGGGTAGTCGGTATCGACACAGACACAGACATCGGCCCATCCATCGCCTGCGATGGCATCGAAGCTCCCAACCCACCCTCCCCCCCACCCTCCCCTTCTTCCCTCTTCATACTCTCAAAAAAAGCATCCCAAACATTCTGATCAGACTCTCTCTGCTGCTGCTGCTCGTCCCGGTTGTGGTGGTGTACCCCGCCCCCGCCCGCAACGCCCAACTTCCACTGCTCCTTCCTCTCTCTATCTACCGGCGTCCCCCTCCCAATCAGCCCAACACTCCCCGTCTCAGCCTGGCGCAGCAAAAGCACAGGTATCGTCGCGAGCTTGGGCGGCGGCACCGGGAGCGTCGACTCGCGGAACGGATACATTCTCAAAAACGGTGAGGGCGCCAGCGGCAGCGGCGGCGGGGGTGAGGGTGAAGGCGTGGGCGTAGACGCGCGCGGCGGCGCATGTGCGTGGGTTGGCGACGGAGCCGCTTGGGCTTGTGCGCGCTCGGCGCACGAGTATCGGGCCTCCCTCTCCTCCTGATGGGGTGGCACGTCCCTCAGGCGCGCCCTCTCTTCACACGCAAACACGCCCGCATGCGTCTGCAGCGGACTCAACGGCACATAAAACGTCTCCAAGTGCGCGCCCGCGGCCTCTCGGACCCTCGTCCTCCCCGCGCCCCCGCGCCCCAGCACACTCGACAGCTCAGCGTTAAACGACGGATCATGGGCATACGCCTCGGGATCGACATCGCCTTCCGCATCAGGGTCTTCTTCATCGTCCTCTTCATCATATGCCGCACGAAAGCGCTTTCGCACACGCATCGGGCCCTCGCCCTCGGGTTCGTCGTCGGAATCACTCAACTCACTCTCATAATCACTCCAATCCTCGCCATCGCTGCCCCTCCCATTCTGCTGCTGGGTGTCCTCCTCGTCCTCCTCTTCCTCACCATACCGCCTAGCACGCGTAACAGTCCAGGGCTTCGGGTATCCATGCTTGATATAATAATCATCTGCTTCTTGTGTGACAAGATCTCGGATGGTGACGGGTGTGTAGCGGCTTTGACTGTTGGGATTGGTTAGTGGGGGTTCTTGCTTTGTTGGAGAGAGATTGTTAGAGAGAACCAAGACCTTCGATGTCAATCAAGAACTCCAAGAAACCGAAAACTCGGTAGCAAACACACTGAAAAAGGAAAATACCCTTCCAGCGAGGGATGCACATAAAGAAAGAAAAACTTGCACCGTGCCCACGTACACCACCCACCATGAAAACAGGACACTCACAGATACTCGACCCTCAGCCTACACGCGGTCTTCCAGAGCATAAAGCTGTCCCTCATGTGTCTCGACTGGTGGTGTCTTTGCTGACCTTGGCGTTGACCGCGTTCCTGCGCGAGGGGACTCGAGGCCTCCTGCGGCTGTGGTTGTGAGTCCATGGGCGTGGGGATGTCGAGGTGGAGTGCAGGTGCGTGTGCGGGTGCGGGTGCGGGTGCGGGTGCGGGGAGAAGCACCGCGTCTGCATCGGCGACCTGCGGTGGGACCTCGGGATCGCTGCTCTCGTCGACGTGGACACAAAAGGGCTTTGTGCTGCGTTTGCGTTTGGCAGGCACGGCCGGGAGGGGACGACGGGGGGACGTGCGCGGAGCAGGAGCACGTGGCGAGCATGCGTGGCGGGTCGTGCTGCGTTTGGGCGGCATTGCGGGCGGCTGGGCCGCCGTCCGAGTGCGTCGAGGTCGTGGCACGGGCGACGGCGTGCCGGCTCGTTTGCGCGGTGAGCGTCGCAGGGCCTGGGAGTGATTTAATAAAACGAAAAAAAGAATGCTCAACACACACAGCAGGCGCAAGAGCAGCGTTCTCCTTGCGCATGACCGCAAGTTCCGGCGGAGGAGGCGACGACAGCGGCGAGCGCACGCGCTGCACGGCTTTGCGGAGCGGCGGCGGCGGAGTCCCGGGCATGCTGACGAGCACCGGGCTGGCCTGCGCCGCGGGGCCGCTGAGACGACGCCGCTTCGAGGCGCCGGGCGCCGGGCGGGCTGGCTCGGGCACGGGGCGGTCGTCCCAAGCCCGCTTGCGAGCCGGCGACGACGAGCCGAGCCGAGGACTGCGTCGTGGAGGCGGCGGCGGCGAAGGAGACATTTGCAGGGCCGGCGAGCTTCTTGTACGCTGGCTTGATGAATGCAAGATGCGGCAATTTCCCGGCGAGCAGCAGCGACAGCACAAGGAGAAGGGCACCGCGGTTTCTTCCCACGCAGCTCCTCCCAACCCCCCTAAATTTTCACCCCGCCCGTCACGTGCCTGCGCACGGACGTGCGACAGGTGCAGCAGGGGAAAGGGCCCAGTGGAGGGACGTCGTGGTCGTTATATACCGGATCGTCTGCGCGTTATGGCATATCTTGACTCTTGACTCTCTCCTCCCGATCAGGCAAGACCTTCCCTTGTCTAAAAGCAGCCACGCTAAGAATACGGGGGACCCACACCTTTGGTGCCCCCGCGTCTCTCCACATAGTCGATCGTGATCCGCGCATTGTCATTCCTCGACGCGGAGGCTTTTTGCGACATTTTTTCTGCTTTTGGCATCTCTTTCCGCCATCAGTCTCTTTTAATCCCGACCCTGAAACTCTTAGCGAAGCATCGATGGAAGAAGCACGTCATGTATGTAACTTGTCAGCAGCGGAGCGCCCATACTCGTGTATCCATCCATCTACTCGTCCCCTCGATAGATCCAAGTACCACTATGGCCTAGCGTGACGATACAGCATTTCGAGGTGCAACTCTTTACATAACAATCAGTGTGGCACGCGCGATAGCGCTAGGGACAAAGTCGCTCTGATCGTTTAGATGAAATTCGGCCCCCACGCAATCCACTTCCAATTCACGGGCCGAACACCATCTCGACGTAAACGACAAAACAACTAAAAGTCATGATACGCAGATCAACTATTACTAATCCCAGCCTGCCCTCAATAGGCACCCATCAGATACACTCAATATCCACAAATCCTTTCCCCTTTTCACTTGACGCCGAGCCACAATGCCCATAAACTCCTCAAATGGTACTACAACATCTACGAGCCTCAAGTTCACACAGTATCAATATAGATATCTTCCATAACATCATAATACTTTAACAATACTGTTTGCCAATATAGGACCAAGGTGATAGATTAACAGTCGCGCAGACTACAATAATAGAGAACAAACTCAGAGTGCATTAGGATGTCTAAAATATGTATTCACCTAGAATAATAGAGAACAAACTAGGTATCTATAAGTATATGTATGAAATGCAAGTGCAAGTAACATCTCAGAGTGCATTAGGACACATCTGAGGTGGGCAGTACATAGGGGCATAGTATATAAGGGAATGTGATACATTGTCAGGCACATACAGGCATCGACAGGGTCACAATAACAAAATCAGACCAAGAACAATAGGAGAGGCATGCAGAAAAAAAATAAAAGAACAACATACGACAGAATGGGTATATCCAGATCGAGACCTGGCTTGCTAGGATAAACACTGAGCGTCACTCCAACATAAGGTCTAGCCAACATGACAGCATACCGATGCATCAAGTAAATCAGGATCCATGCTTTGTATAATGATAATCAGCCCTCATCTATGCAGTACATGCCCATCCCTGTAAGGGCATAGCTCAATCACACAGCTGGAAGAGGGACATCCAAGGTCTTGAAGTCACATAAAAAGGAAGAAAGTCTATCTATAGCAACACAAAAGGAGAAAACTAGAGGTACACACAAGTATGAACATTACAAAGGAGTTGGCACTTCTGCCTCAGTGTCATGTCAATAACAGCGAAGACAAAATGTAAATGCTGACCACACATAACACAACAGTGAAGAGACTTTGCATGACAACAATCAGCTACCATGTTATTTGTAGAGAACCCAAGTAGGTCCAAAAGATCCTTATACTTTGAGCAGGACAAAGTAGAATCACACTGGCCACCTCGGTTATTATAGAAGAGTGAAAAAATGTAAGGGTGACATCTGGAGGCTATGGCTCAATCTCACAGCAGGCAGAGGGAGATCCAAAGTATATTCAGTATCTACAAGCCTAACTACACACCAGCAGAGGGAGATCCACAGAAAACAAGTCTGAGGATCCCCTATGCTAGTGAGGAATGCTTCAGAGGAGTCAAGGACTGCACAGGACAACAGAACCTCAAGTGCTCAAAAAATACTCAACCCTCCAGAAATAACATGAGAAAACATCTCAACACACACAGGACATGACCAAACTGCTTGGGACCACCTGGGGCCCTCTGGGACTTGGCTGCCAACACTTGTCTGAGTCATGCACTGAGAACCAGTCTCAGGGGACTGGTCCTTAGCACCATCTCACCCTTGCCAGGCTTAGCCTCTCACCATTGTCACTCTACTCTAGCCATTGTCCTGGCTGCCCATGCACCTTCTGACCCCTCACCATCTCAGCTTTATCTTCCTAATGGGTCTAGCTGGCCCTGTGCCTACCCTATGTGTTATACTTAGTTACATACTTGTCTTGGCATTACTCAGCAGGATTACTGTTGCTTATATAACCTCTATTTGGATTGGGAATAGGAAGAAGTATGGAGGACTATTATAAGGAGGGGATTAAAGAGGGAGAGTCCCCTGGTTGTGATGGATCTTTATGGTAAATGGGGCCACTTCATCCTCACTGCTCTGCACTGGGATTGGCCAGTTTGTACTGGAAAAATATCTGGAAACTCCATGGTCTCTGTCAGGGGACTTCCATTTCAGACCTCCACACCCAACCTTCCCAACTCATTCCCACTCCCCAAGGCTCATTCAATGACTCTGGGATGTTCTCCAGATTCCTAGAGATCTTCAGAGGTCATTCTCCCTTTTGGAAAACCCCTGGAACTTACTGTGATCCCTTGTTGAGCACTTTTGGTTAACTCCAGATGCCTATACAGTTGTTCCCACACCTCCACTGCCTGCTGATGTGCCACACTGAGCAGCAAGGATCCTTAGACTTTTTCTCTTCAGATTCCCCTCTGCTAGGTGATTAGTTACTATTTGTACCATTGGTTACCATTTCTAATATACTTCAGATTCCCCTCTGCTAGCTGCATGATTTAGCTGACACTCCCAGAGGTTGCCTTTACAGTCTCTCCAATGGGTATGTCTTTGACCAAGGATCTCAGTCTATAGTTAAATTCACTCACAAAAGGTACTGCCCTCTAGGAGTGAAGCTGCATGTGATCACACCCACTGCTGTGCATCCTAGCTGCCTGAATATAGTCTCTATGACCACTCCAATACTGCTAGCCATTCCCTCTAGCCCTTGGGTTGCTTGCTCTAGAGACTCAGGTGCAGTCTACCCAAGCTTCACTCACCCTCTACACCCAATGAACTTATCAGTTTATATCTCCCATTCTCTTTGAATGCTCCTTGAGTGCCTCCCCCTTGCTCCTCCTGCCACTACAGTGGCCTCTCCACCTCCTCCTATGCCACATCTCACTTGCTCTGATGTTACCACCATGCCTCACTCCAAAATAATACCCTGTCCTGTGCTCCCTGGTGCATATGATGGTGCCCACATGACTGGTGAACACTGATATCCTGAGCAGTAAAGCATTCTCTTCTGAAAGTCACCCAAGATTACCTGAGTTCTTGAAGACTTCCACCCTCTCCCCCTCCCCCTGGTGCCTCTGCACCCATGCCCCCTCATCCTCTGTTCTTAGAAGTCTCTGTAAACATTAATGCATTCTGTCAGCACTCCTCACCCTCCTGCTCTGCCAACAGTGTGGAAAGCCAGGCACTTTGCCTGTCAATGCCCTCAGGGACTTGGGATGCACAATCTTTTACTGTCTGAACAGGAGGAGTTGTCTGTCCAGCTCCTAGCAACAAAGGACATGTCCAGAATCCCTTTGCTAGATGCAGCAGAGGCAACGCCATCTGTCAAAGAGGCTGGGGATTCTGCTGTCCCTTTCTGTCAAGTCAGAAGAGGATTTTTAGAAGAGTAACAGATGAATTATATGCTTCTGTTGCCTAATGCTAATTGTTTACACTAATAAAAAATGGTTTAAGCAGCTACTCACCATGTTTCTGTCAGTCTAGTCACCAAGGAGCTCATACAGAAGGCTTGTGCAGACTTGAAAAAAAAATGGTGTTTTTAACTTCAATGGACATGCAGCCTGGCATCACAAACTCCTGTATCTGACTCTCTGGTGTCATTACAAAAGAAAGACAAAGCAAAAGCACACAAGAAGCAACTGCTTTTCACCCTTGCACGAGAAGAAGCTCTGGTCAAACTTGGGATCATGGCTCACCCAGTCTGTAAAAAACTCTTCATCCAAAGGTAGAATCACTCCTCCCAGAGCATTGATATCCAGCCCACTTCGAAATCCTGGAGTTTGGAGGCTCCTCTCCCACCACCCTGAGATCGGGGCTGGGGGCTGTGGCCTTGCTCCAAAACATGCACAAGCATTCGATTATACAACTGTTCATGACATACCCTAGGAGAATGTCTACAATATGGTTTCCATATAACCACAACCTTTGTTAATACATCTTTTTATGTACTCATATGAAATATGTACCACATAGGCCAGCAATCACAGCATAGCACGAGTCTTGAGCTCAAAACTTTGACCATCCGGCAAGTCGGCTTTTCCAAGCGGAGCCAGAACCGGGTCCAGGGCGTGACAAAAATTCCACTTCCTCCCACTTAGTCATGGGCTGACATCTCTCAAACATTATATTTGTCCCTGAAAAAAAAAAACAAAATAGTAGCTCAGGAGAGACCTATACTTGCCCGAAAGTTTGGAGAGTATCCAACCTAGATACAGTTACAGAAAAATAATGCCAAAAAATTTCACTTCCCGATACATGTCAATACAGGTAGTTAGTCCGACACGCAGACTGGAAAAAAAAATTGTTCCAGAAGTCGGTGTCGGACCGGTCCTGTGCTTTGAACTACGCTGAACCTGCATTGGAACAGGGTAATGTGTCATTGCGCGCCTGTATAGAGTGGCCGGGCCGGCCAGAAGAGTTTCCGCAAAGCAAGGGCGAAGAAAGCCAAAAGTAGTTATCGGAGTTTGAACTTTCTTCACTCCCATCCGCCCCTCACGAGAGCTGTTACTATTCAGCCTACAGCTACCTGAAATAGCCATGGTCGCATCTGTAGGGATACGCTACGATGGACCTATTGAATAAGTGAAAAAATAGCTAGCTAGCTAAAAGGGACGAGTGGGGTAGCATCAAAACAGTGGGGACAGCTTGCCACCATGGCATCCGAAATTCTGAGGAGAAAATAGTACATGGAGTC
>JAGGAV010008106.1:0-16674 GCA_017657295.1 Termitomyces sp. DKA64 | reverse complement strand
ATGATTCCTTAGACTTGTTCTCTTTGGATTCTCCTTCTGCCAGGTGAGTAGCTACTGTTGTTCTATTTAGATACTTCCTAATATACTTTGGATTCTCCTTCTGCCAGCTGTGTGACTGAGCTGCAGCCCCCAGAGGTTGCCCTTACAGAGATCCCCAATGCTTCCCTGGAATACTCCAGTGATCCCAATGGACTCTGACCACATCTCCAGCAGACCCTATCAAGCCCCTAACCCTTTCCAAGCTCCTGGGCATCCCCAACATCTCTCCTAACCCTGGCCTACACTGCTGACTTGCTCCCTCAATCTGGTGCATCACTCTGGAGCTTCCCAACAACTATAGCATGACCCAAGTTCCCATCAGTTCCCATCATCTGCAGCCCACATCCCCATCATTTCCCATCAGAACACTGCCGCAGCCTGCCAACTGATCAGAGCCAACACCTGGTGGCCCTGCATGTCTCGGTTGAGTCCTGCCATCACTTCCACAATCCCTGGAAGAGGTCCCATAGCTAGTATATAAGTTGTAGAACAATATCTGTTATAGTAGCCTTGATATTACCTGAATTACTGTTTTGTCTCTTGTGTTTCCATCTTGCTGTTCTGTCTTGTCAGTTTTGATCTTATCAGTCCCAATCTTATCAGTTTCCTTTCTCATCTTGTCTCCATCTCTATCTTCTAAGTCTCATCTCATCTTGTTCCTCTCAGTTTCTTGTCTTGTCTCAACTTTCCTGGCTATGTTTGACTCTCCTCCTATTGCCCCAATTCTTCCTTTTCAACTCCATGACCTCCAAAACCCTCCCCATGCCCTCAACTCAGAGCCCAGCCCTGAGTTCCCCTTTGTTCTTGATATTCAACCTGGAGCTCCATCTCATACTTGCTCCCCACTCATCTATTACTCCCACTCCTTTATACATCCTGCTGGAGCACTCTGGACTTCTCCAGAGCACTTTTCCCCACTTTGCCCACCCAGTTTCACTCTTCTAGAGCTCACCAGAGCACAGGATAGTAAGTGTAGACATCATGTCCACCTAGTAAGGACTCACCCAGTGCAGCTGAGCCCCCATGGTCAGCAGAACCTGACCCTCAGTGGCTTGGTGAAGGGTGGAGAGTTTGGTCATGTGATGGGTGAGGGAAGATTGGGTCAATTGCACCTGGCTCTCCAGGTGTAGCAGGCAAGTCCAAGCCTTGTCTTGAGGGGCTGGGGCCTCTGAGGGAGTGTCTGGGTTGGCAAGCTGAGACATAGAATTCTGCAGGTGCTTAAGCCTGGTGGGGAAGTGACAGATAGGGGGCTTGGGGACTCCATGCAGGCTATGAGGGGCTTCCAGACCAGGATTTGGAGACTTGTTCTGCTGTAAGGGTGACCTCTGGGAGCAGTGGCTAAATCACACAGCTAGCAGAGGGGAATCCAAAGTATATTAGAAATGGTATCCAACAATACAAATAGTAACTAATCACCTAGCAGATGGGAATCCAAAGAGAACAAGTCCAAGGATCCCTGCTGCTAGTGCAATGCATCAGTTGGTGGCAGAGGCATGGGAACAACTGTACAGATGACTAGAGCTAACCATAACCTCAGGAAAGTGCTCAATGAGGGATTCCAGCAAGTTCCAGGGGTTTTTGAAAAAGGAGAATGACCCCCAGCAATCTCTGGGGATCTGGAGAGCACCCCAGAGGTGTTGATTGAGCCTCAGGGAAGGGGAGTGGGTCCAGGAGAGTTGGTGTAGGTCAGGTGTGGAGGTTGGAAATGGAAGTTCCCTGACAGTTGCTAGACAGCATAAGGCAAAAGTATTGCAGTAGACCTTGTACAGCATCACATAACTGTACTATCTCCACCAAATAATTGTTTTTTCTGGTCATGTATGAACATCTACATTGAGATGAATTAGTGAGGAATGTGGAGTTTGTTATATGACATTGTATGTATTAACAATCCTCTTTCAGAAGAGCTATCTAAAATGTGTTTGAACTGAACATGCCTCTAGTAATGGTATGGATATTTGGGCATACCATACCAGATAAATACACTTCCTTTCTGCAGGTAAACAATTTGTTAACAATAAAATGGATACTTGTGAGCTCCCTATATGCAAACGTTTTGGGTCTGCAGGCATGAAAGCTCCTTTTGAGCTTCTTCCTGGTGTTGTCCAATCCAACTTGTGTAGCCTCAGATGACACTGAACTCCTGGTCAATGTTTGAAGATCTGGCAAGTGATAGTCAAGTGGGCATAGAGGCCAGCAAGAGTTGAGCAAGGGGCAAGCAAGATGAACAGAGGATCAGCCATTGCTAGGGAAGCTTACAGTCAGTTCAATGGGTACACCTGGTGAACACTGCTATTGTTCAGTCTGAGGATATTTTATACTGCAGACTGCCCTATATACTACATCACTAGTAATGATGACTAATGTTATATCTACTCATCAGGCTGAGGTATGTAAGGGAGAATGACTAACAATAATCTAGACCAAGTAATATCTGAGCATGTGATTCATGGAAGGTGATTAATGGGGACAGAAGGGTGTAGGGCATGACAGGCAGTATGTCAGATGAGCTAGAATGGTGGATCATCCTCAGACTAAGCCTGGAATAGAGTCAAACAGGCCTAAGGGGACTGTCCCCTTACAACTTCACATTTGACTCTTCTAGTTCATTAATGTGTTTCCTCTTGTTTGATTGCATGGACTGACTGTTTGCCATCTGGGCTCCTTTTGTCAGAATGCATGGTCACTTGGGTGGCAGTACCCACTACATTACAATGTTGTCACTGACAAGTTGCCACTCGATATCAGGAAATGGATTGTTTTCATATGGATCACTTCGAAGACAAGCCTCAGCAGGCCATCTCTATGAATAATGAATAATATATATGCTCATACAGCTTGAAGCTATGGATACAACTATGAACACATCCGAGGCGAACTGGGTACCATGGATACATAAATTACAGCGAGAAAAAGTCATGGGGATAACATAACTAATAATATGAAATTTCGGAGTTGTACAAGATTCGAACGCCAGCAGTCAAAAGTCTTTTTCTGTTGTCAGCGCTAATCGTGTCCGGTTGAAGATATATATGAGTGAGGCGAGAGAGTGGTCCTCGGGCATGTATAGAATCGACGAGAATCCGAATATCCATGTCATGGCATTCAAGCTTTGTAAGAGTGGCACAAGGAGGAATATTCGGCGATAAGTCGGTTGGTAGCGCTAAAGCTTGAAGCACTTCATTTGTGGTTTTGTATAGACCCAGAAAGTCAAGTTCATGAAGGTCGTGAAAGAGCTGTGAAATGATAGATGTGTCGGCATTAATTGCAATGAGCTTCAATGAGTGAATGCGGGATAATGGAAACGCCTGAGTAGGTATCGATTTGGATGGAGAATTGTGCGTTACCAGCCAGTCTAAAATTGGTGCTGTGTCGAGATGGTGTTGTGATAGGGGCTCCACCCCAACGAGACCCTCAAGAGTAAGTTTTCTCAAGGCAGGGAATGAGAACTTGGCAAGAAGCTTCAAAGCATAGTCGGTGTCGACGAAACCAAACACGAAATCGGCGACATGTGGCAGCTCGACTATCGCATGCGGATTAATATAAAACCCTTCTGATGCTGAATCTAACGTTAATAGAGAGGATGCGCTGGAAGCTGGATTGTCGTCGATCCGGGGACCTCGCCCAAGAATTGTCAGATGACGAAGATCTCGGCATTCTGTCACCATGCTTGTAAATTCGGCGATAGATGGTGCAACGTCGTTTGCCAGATAGCGGAACTTGAGCCTGGTAAGATTGCGTAGGGATGACGTCGACCAGTCGACATGAACTCCTGTCAAGGTTACCTCGCGCAAGCGTTCGAGAATCCGGCCCCCGAATAATTGTATTGGTAATCTCATCTCTGTCGGAGCGAAGGTAGCACCCTTAGAAGCAAAGAAGGCATTGCATCGATGGAGTGAAAGTGACACAAGAAGAGGAGCTGACTTGATGTGCCTAGTGTAACAAAGGAAAGTAAATATGGGGGCCCAAGTGTCGGTCAAAAGTTCAAAATGTTTCCATCGACAAGCATGAACCATTAGCAGTCGGAGAATTGTCTCCATATCCTGCCAACGAAATTTGTGTGAAGATTCTGCCGAGTCCCAATCCCACGATGGGTCGCGGAAGTCAAGGAAAATATCGAGAGGTGCTAATTTGGATCGCTTCAGCCATGTTACTGCGCGGGAAAGCTGTTGTTTGGAAGTGGGATAGGTGAGGGTGATAGTACTCCAGAGAGTAGCTGTAGAGATGGCAATATGTCTCCAACGAGCTGAGACTTGGGACACGGCAATGGGTGTCATGATTGTCTCGAAGCGATCTTCTGCATGTCGTGTCGTATAGAGAAGAATCGAAGAGAGAAGTTCGTTAGGAAGACGGGATACAGGAGAAGGTTCAGTGGGTAAGTAGCTTCTGGCAAATAGCCGTAGGACTTTCGCGGTCGTGGGACGAAGATCCTGACTAACAAGTTTTTGAATGATCTTCTCAGTGGCCATTGCAGTGTCTGGCTATGTATATGGATTGATAAGAAATAAACATTCGCAGTCTGAGCTAATTCAGACGCACCAACCCGAGGACCACCCAAAGAGCCACGGTAAAGTATCCGAGGGCAAAGAGTCGACCACCGCTATGTGTATATGTGAGTAAAGCCAAGGATTTTGCCTGCAGGGGACTTTGATAGTGGTAAGTAATTTGGGGACGAACAGAGAAATGATCACCCTTGGCATCAAGATACCTTTTTGAGCCGCTTCAGTGACGGGAACGTGGTCGGGAAAATCATTTCTTATGGTTTGTACAAAATACAAGAGAGGATTCCACAAGAGGAAGTTGAAGCCCAATGAGATCACTCATGGTACGACACGAGGCGGTTTTTTTAGCCTCATGTATGTAGGGACAAGTGTGCCTGCCCATTGATGGAAAACAATTGAGACCAGCACTGGATTGATATGTGTATAGATTCCATTGTTATGTCAAGATATCTCCTCCTGTCAATTTGGCATGTAGGTTTGCGATCCGTGAAGTTCTGTCAGTCGCATGGATATGTGGGTCCATAGTAACATAGTGATAGGACGAAGCGGAAGTAGGGACCCACGACCTATCTGATTTTCGGCTCTGAGAAGTTACTCTGTGAATAGACCCAGATAGAAGGAGTGCACTTTGATAAAGTCTATATCCGCAATCTCCTTGACCTTGTTTCTGATATTGACCAGGTCGAAGTTATATGAAGGAGTCCCTTCCAATTGTAGTGGGCGTAAGGTCTTTAAGCCCTAAGGACATGTGACAGGTTCCCAATTCATCAAACATACGAGTGAAGACAAAAGAAGAAGAAAATGACTAACTCCGATCGCGATCGAAGAATCGGATTCTCCTTACAAGGACTTGAAAAAGGTATAGGTGCTACCAGGGTTCGAACCTGGGTTTCGGGAAGATTTCATACACAATCAAAATCCCGAGTGATAACCACTACACTATAGCACCTACATTGATTCCTTCGAGTTCTGTTTATATGGACAACAATATTGACAGGCCTATAGCCGCAAAATTACTAGTTAATGGACTTCATAAAACTTCCAGTCCGATGGATGAGGGATTCCTACCGAATCCATTTATGCTCAGGGACACTATCTATATTGGCGGCAGGATCTCAGTCAACAAAGATGGATAAGTGTGGCGAACGAAAGGAGCAGCAAAAAGCATGCACGAAGGGCCAGGAAAATACTAAATTAGATAGCCATTCGCAAAACGAGGTGAAGCCAATTTCCACTGATTTCAGACTGGATGATTTATCGTATCATTCCGAGCACGCATTAGAGTCGGGTCAGTTGCAAATATCTCTACTACAAGGCCCGACACGGACTGGACTCATGGTCTCACTGATTACATCATGACGACAAGGATCCTTCGATGACAGCCCGGACTTTTACTGGTTCAATCTCATCTTCCATGCTGTTGGACGGCCGCCCGTGCACATAGATACCTATAGTTATTGAGCCATTTTCGGAACAATAGGAAGATGCCAAATTTCAGTATTTTATCCAACTTTGATCTGTTTGTACAAATTCTATCCTTAAAGTTGGATATTCTTTTAGGCATTGCCAATGTGGGGGTCAACACCATCTATTACAATGTCAATGATCCATATTGCTTGGGCGGATATTGAAATCTACAGCGGAATCGGAGAGTCCGAAGAGGTATTCACCGGCTCGGTGCTTGAACTTCTCAAAAAAAAAAAGTGAACAGAACGAACTGAACAGAGAATTGAGGATCCCTAATGAATGGTTCCCTAACTGAATGCAGCAATCGGATATCGTTCTAACATAGATAACTTAATCGAGGCAATTATCAAGCTTCGTGATTCAAACTTTGACAGGAAGCTCACACGAGCTCTGCTTTTAACATGCATGTTCCATGCACCGCAAGTCGTTCATTAGAACCTCAGGCTCTTCTGGCTGAATCTATGCATGGGCAGCTGGTCTTGTAGGCCAAGCACAGTGCGCCGAGTATATACTCTAATTTAAATCCAACTAGACTCTTGTTCCAGTCTTGTTCCAGCCTTGGGTGTCGGCCCACCAACCTCAGATTAAATTCTAATTCTGATTTCTGACCAGTGCATGGTAGAACCTCCCTGAAGGTCCATATGATATCATTTCATTATTGAATCTGTCTCAGAAGGGTTGCCTTGCGATGGGCATGCGGAAAAGGCGAGTTCCACATTCCGTAACCAGTGCCACAGCCACTGATCCTTTTGTCCCGATCATACACTGTTTTTTGAAATAAATATCGGATCTCGCTCTTTCAATTGACGCACTACACTCGTTCCTCTATATATCACAGTATCGACTTTCCATGGAGGTTTCCAGGCCTTCGAAAATTCTGATTCCAAGCACTTCGACGACATCGTCTTCAAAGGACATGTTACCCCTCATGACGCAACGACGAATTAATGCCCTTTCTCAGCGCCCAATAACAGCACGTCATCCACGCCCTATTCCCAATTCTTATTGGGCTACTCCACAGCTACTTGCCTGCGAATATCCATGGACACCAAAAAACTCAAATAAACCAAAGCTAGACGCCCTCCTACGAGCAGGTGTGCGCACCTTCATTGACCTCACCGAAGCAGGCGAGCTCATATCGTATGCGAACATCCTCTGCGTTCGCGCGGCGCTCCTCGGGATCGATACAGACACGATCGAGTACCACCGCTTCCCTATCCGTGACCGGTGCTTGCCTGGGTCACTGGAACTCATGTATGATGTGCTGGACGTACTCCGCGACAACGAATCTCGCGGTCGTGTCACTGCAGTCCACTGCAGAGGAGGTATTGGGCGTACAGGAATGGTCATCGGGTGCTGGCTGGTTGATAGTGGCCATGCCGAGAATGGAGAGGAAGCGCTCAAAATAATCGCTCGGGAATGGCGAACAGTGGAGAAATGCAAACGTTATCCCCACAGCCCTGAGACTGGTCCCCAGTTCGAGTATGTCCTCAATTATCACCCCAAGAAAGCCAACAACACTTGGTGAGTTTTCCCGGCTGCACATTGTCCACATTGGACTCATGAGTTCGACAGCAACGCCATCTAGAATGCTTTGAAATATTACGGCCACGACCATCTCTCTTTCACAATTACACACATGGACCTCTTTGTATACCTACGATCCGTCACTTGCATACACATCACATCACCCATAACTTGTAATCACCATATACACTCCCCTAGCATTTTCTCGAAGTGTTCACGACATGACTATGTAGTACGATTGCATACGCATTCTATCAACAATGACATCCAATTCCATAGACAATCACTCACAAGAGTGGTTGTGTGCCCCTTTTTTATTGTCGAATGGATCAGAAGAAATGATCTGTTAGCAGAACTGTCACAATTCATCAATCGTCCCTTCGAACTCTCACCAATACCATTACTGTCCGCTGTTTTTTGATAATGGCAAAGGACAGGTATCGCTCTCCAGAAAGGGCTTACTATCATAGCTCGAGGTCCGATAGAGACCATGCTCGTGGTGAGATACATACAAAATTTCTTAGTCATGCTCGATTCATGCTCACACATTGATTCCCACCCTGCGCCTTCATACTCACATTTTGTATATCATGAATTATGTGTGCATGCATGGGATACGTACCTCTTCTGTGGTACTTCCTTCAATTTGGGCATTTAGGAAGGTCGAGGTCGAGGTCGCACGATCGATACAAAGTTCGTTACAGCCATGGTCGTCACCAGTCGAACGAAGGAAATAACAAATACGGACGGCATGTTTCTGCTTCAGAAGACACACACTCTCTCCCCCGAGAGGATATAGAATACAAAAGGAGTGACAGGCACTCTCATAGGGACCGTCGATATCGCTCTCGCGAGGGGGGCAACCACCACAGAGTACGTCTACATTCTCACTTACTTTCAACCCACTGAAGCACTAATACCTCTCCAAGGACCATGAGCACCGACATCGTAGCGACGCCAAACACAGGCGTAGCCGAAGCCGCAGTCATGATCGCAGGCATGACCATGTACGTCCCTTTAGCCGTCCTGAAATCCGACTCTCACCTCCGAAGACGTAAATCTGCCGGGCCAAAACACATATTGACTCGCACACACAGCACCGTTTGCGTTCACATTCTCCCCCGCGCGGACGTTCGATTGAAAAGCGCTCCCGGTCCTCGTTCTCGTCGTTGGCCTCGTCCCGGTCGGATCAAAGTACTGAAGATGGTCGTCGACGTGATAAACGACCCAGGCACTCCCGGAGTAGGAGTAGGAGCAGGGATCGCAAGTATCATTCCAGTCGGTCGGAGCGTCGAGATAAGGATAGGGAGAGGGAGAAAGACAAGGGGAAATCGACCGATAAGAGAAGTGATCGGTCGGAATCTCGTGAGCGCCGTAAGAGGCGTAAGGAGAAGGTAGGAGAGAAAGAGAAGGAGGAGAGGAGGAGCGTGCTTACTGGAAAGAAGGTATGTTTTGTGTTTTTGGCACCATAGAGAAAGTGTTGATAGCATGGTTTCAGATCAAGTTGAAGGTTAAGAAGGATAAAGGCGACCATGAGAGAGACGCGAATCGGGAGGATTTACTAAATTTCTTGAATTCCGCTTATGATTAAAGTTTGTTCCCAGTTAGAGGTACGTTCTATATATGACGCGGAAAGTGTATACCCACATAACAATACTTCTACTTTCTCATCATATTCTCCTTGACTTGCTTTACCTTTGACCTTCCTTTTTCCCTGTCTCAGATAAGTCGCGGGTTCGTTGCATGAAGAGCCGATCTCATCGCACAGACACAGCCTAACCCACAGATGTGGTGGAATACTCGAGGTTTTGTGCATTTTTGCTTTGAGACGGGCTCTAATGCTGTTTCATCATTTTTTTTTGCCCCGATGGTCAGAGCTGATACGTCCGAGCGAATTTTAGTATGCACAAAGCTCAAACCAAATCTTCCTCGAGACTTCCGTGCAGCCTGATGCGGTGCTTTTTGTTTTTGGAATTGTAATCAAATGTCGACATTACCCTTTTTTTCATCATTGACTCGTGAGTAAATACACTGCCGGATTCAGAGAGCAGAGTATAATGAGCCAACTCTCCCGAATGTTTCGATCTGAAATGGAATTGCATCTATCATCCTTGTGGTGAGTAGCACCGATTGATTAATATGTGTGCTTTCTCATGAAGCCTTTTGCTGCTCAGGAATAGGATCCTTTCTCAACCTCCATTTTCTCTTAGGATCTTAACGCAACCGTGACTGGGAAGGCCAAGAAACCGGAGACGACCCTGCAATGCGTTTTCCAAAGTGCAAGTCTTGCGATCGATTAGGGCAAGAACCTGTTAGAAGTCATTTCGGATCACCCGTTCCCAGAGAAAAGTCTTGTTAAGGCCGTGTTATTTGACCGAACTGTCTTAGAGAATTGCCATTGATATAGCGTACGCTCAGTCCATCTCAGGAGCACAGCCAGAACTTGTAGGATTTGTGAAAGATTCAGATATAATTGAATGGGTGGATGGCGTCAAAATGTCTTTCGCGAATGCAGGAGGCGGTAACGTTACGGAATCGATTTAATATAATCTTGCCAGGATGCGCGTCTTCCGGGTCTTTTTGCCGATCAAAGATTTTCTAGGGATTCGGCAAATGAGATATGTATGTGGGCAGTGGTTGCAACTGGCATGTCTTACGCTTCTTTCAGTTGCCTCAACCTCTGACGTATATCCAGGGAGAAGGAAGGTGGTCATTGAGGAAGGCGAGAATTGACAAAGAAATCAACCATCTCAAGGCACGCTCGGATCATGCGCATAAGGTGTTCCAAGTATGCACGTACTGTCGCACAGGTACCTCTACCTTTAGTATTTTCTCCAGAACCGCTCCGACACAGTCATTTCAGGGGGCCTAGATGCCATTTTACAAAAGCCCAGGGCCCTTCTCAAATCCTTTGATAGGTTTCCCGTACATTGAAGGGCATTAGGAATACTCAAAAGGAACATCATGTCAGCGGCGACACCATTCCAACTACTGGCTGTATTCTGAACCCCCTTTTGTAGAAGGCCAAGCTTGGAGAATTTCGCAACCAGCAAGAAGCTCGCGATTGCCAAAATTTTCCACAAACTTCCTTCTATCCCAACACTGCTGAAAAGGTTGGGCACGATCAACAAAAAAGTTCTATGTGACGAGGACCTCGTATAGACGTCCTCGCAGATATACACGCGTGGGCCAGTGACATCTCGTACAGTTCAAAAAACTTTATGTGGCTGACTGATGACCCCGACTGCGGTAAATCGATAGTCACTGCTTCAGTCGCTCGTGAGTTCATGTATCGCAGGAGCCTCTGGGCACAATGCTTCATCAATCGAAATAACGATGACACCACTGATGCAAATTTGTAATTTCCGACTATTGCTCATCAGCTAGCAGAAAACCCTGGCGTTGTCGAGTGGAACCTCTTCAATACATCATACCAGAAGCGATCACTCCTCGATAGTATAACCCGCGAGCAAGTGACGAGACTCTATGTAGACACGCTGGAAGCAGCTGCCAGTGTATTGCTACCAAGGTACGTTGATGTTGTTCGTTAATGGGATCGACGTGACCCGACGGAACACGTTGGAGGAGACTCTAGTCATCATTTGTCAAGCTCTTTATGTCGGGTTGGACTGAAGACGGTATCCAGAGACTTTTTAGTAAAGCAATGCGAGATAGACGCGTCAAAATTATCTACCTTGATACCAACTCAGAATCATCTATCTGTGATGTCGAAGGATATCTACGCAAGAGATTTTCCTGGATTCCCTGAGAGTACGGCTACAACCAAAGCATATGGTCAGGAGAGGGACGTTTACACATTCTGTTATCCCACGCCTCAGGGCACGTTTTCTGCGCTGTCGCTGTTATAAAACTTTTGGAAAAGCAGATGGATGAGTGGAGCCTCGATTGCCTTGACATAATAATGGTGAATCTTGTGAGACAACCGAAGGTAAACGAAACATCCAAGTACTCGATAGTGTCATCCTTCACCCTAGTTATCGAAAAAGCAAAGAGCTTTCGAAACTTTTCGCTGCATTGTAGGTTCTGTAGCCGCCTCATTCTGGCCATTGAGCAGGCGTGACTCAACTTGAGGTTCTGCTTGACCTCAGCAGGAACCCCCCTTTCTCTGTCGACCGTTCCCATCTTGTATGGCGGCTGCAGACTCTTTTAATGGCCTGTACAGGGACATCGCTGGGGATACAAACTTGCGGCTCCACAAGTTATTCTTTGAATATATCGCAGGCCAAACTGCGAAGATCGATCGTTTCCGTGTCTGGCTGGAGGTATCCAACACTGAATTGGCATTTCAGGGTCTACGTCAGATTACTAGAGTTTATTGGACCATCCACAATGTCTCTCGAATCGCTGGTGATTCGACTTTCTGACTCAATCAGTTCGCTGGGATTTTGTACATCTCACTTTCCAAAGAGAGGCACCAAATTGCTGAGGATCGTGCTTCATGACCTGGATGTCAAAACACACAAGTGCATCTAGATGAGTGCTATATTGCTCTTGAGAAGTCGATAAAGGATGTGGATCATTGACTCTCCACTGTCTCACAGATACCGACCATGTACTGTTGATGGTCATGATCTCCGCCTGGAACGGAAAGAATGACTGGTTGTTACCCAGAAACAAACCAAACAAGCGGACAATCCTCAGCTATCCAGCAAATTTACCTTTTGGAGTAAGAAAAGCAGTCGGGTTGAACTATCCACGGCGGCGTCATTCCATCTCCTAGGTGTAGTTAAGAAGGCTTGGACTAAGTGGACCTTTTGGCCCTCTACTCAAGACCATTCATGAGCTCTGTCGAGTTAGTTGCGTGCTGGCCTCATGGCAAGTACATAGTTGTGCTCACCGGTGACTCTATAAGCAAAATGGATGTTGAGACTGGCAAACGTCAGTTCGTCACCTTGATTGGATACCCGGGGTTCGACTGGTTTGCTACCCCCTCAGTTTTTCTCCAGACGGCGGTTTGCACATAATAGAAATCATACCACTCCCATTGTCCTCGAGCGTCCCCAGGTCAAGTTCAAGCCACTGATTCATCATCCTGAATTGTCACTCTAGGGAGGCTTGCAGGCCTGACCTCATGAGGATGGAGATCACCCTTGTGCACCAGGAACATGTGCACCTTGAGAATCCCAAACATAAACACTGTTCTGGGTGATTGTGAGGATCCTTGTGCAATCACACCAGACACCCATGAATTTGAACTGAGCTTTGTAAGGCATTTTCATCCTTTCGTTGAAGTAACAAAGCCCATTTGTGTTGGTCCTTATCATTAATTGTTGCACACAGTCTAAGTCAGCCTTCTTGAATGGCAACGGGGACCGTTATGGCATACATCTGACATGGCTCAACAAACCCACTATTGCCCATGCCCAACTCTCCCACAATACTGTCATGAGGTGTAAAGAGACATAGACATTCTTGGTTGAGTGTCTTGGTGAATGAACTTGACTTGCTTGCAATCATTTTGGCAGACATCACAGCAAAAGTCAAAGGAGCTCAAACCCAGTATCGGGGGGGGTAACCTGGAAGAACTCTACCACACAGATGCCACAGACACTATCATAAGGCAGATAAAGATGTTTTAGAACCTCAAGAAAAAGATGACAAGGCCATGGTATCAATTCATATCATCACTTTATATTGAATGGATACTTGATGGATCTTTGAGGTCATCTCATTGCATATTATGGACAAACAGATTTTGCATCATAGGCTTGGTGTGCAAGGAACAATGATTGTCCATGGAGCAAGCAGCCCAGATAAGGTGAGTCAATTACCTTGGTTTGTAGATTTATTGATCTGAGAGACCTTTGATCAAGTCACAGGCAGCATTGACAATAATTATTGTTCTGTGGTTTCTACAGGGGATGCACTTGATCAAGAAAATGGGCAGTGCAAAAGCCATACTCTTTCAAGAACTTTTAATCTGGTCATGCAATCTGAAAAGTGATGATGCACCAGCCATGAACTTCAACAATCTGGTGACATATCTTGCAGCAAGCGCTGACTATGTGTCATTAAGCATTTTACCATGTCATGAGGACACTGGCATATCGAAGACTTGTGAGCTTAATAACCCAGCCTCTTGACACAAAAATTTAATCTGATTACTGACATTGACAACAATGTTGTTAGATGGGGAAAATGCTGTTCAGGTCTTCCAATACTTTACTTTTGGCAATGTCTTCAATGTTATGAAGCAAAGCATGTGAATACAAGTCTCAACGCTGATGAACCACAAGTCATTGCAGAATCCTTGACAATGTGAGCACTATATTGATTATATTCTGCATCATACTATTGGAAGGCTGTCTTGTGAGGCAGGCTCACTCAACCTAGTCCGAGAGGAAAAATGTAACTTTCTTGTTTGTAAGACTACACAAGATTTATACAGAATCAAACTTCTTATCTTTGTTGCTGGTAAGATTAGTTAGAAAAGCAACAAAGGAGGATTTGGCCTTTTTGGGGTAACATCATGTGATCTTGTTTACTTCCCAGTTAATCTCCCTTCTCTCTCTTCCAATCATTGTAAGTTTGCTAGGATAGGCTTATACTCTTCCCCCCTCCAAAAAATTCCCATGCCTCATACATCTGTTCCATTTTCCCTCTCCCAGATGTCCAGGGCCTCACAATCTTCCAGTTCTGAGCCTGGAAACTATTCATTGTGGTCAAGCCCATACCCCTGCTATCTCACCAGGTACTGATGGCCACATCCCCTGGCAATGAATGTCAATGATCTTGTTGATGAGGTATCAGTCTTCTGTGCTGTGCTCTGTGACCATGGATCACAGACATGCATATTCTCTGTCTGGGAACAGTGTCGTGTCATTCAATGTGTGCCATTTTAGTAGACTTGCATGGAATCCTGGAAATGACCTGGTTGAGCCTGGGAACTTGAGTGTGTATTCTTACTTCTTTGCAAAGGCCTTGACTACCTCATACAATCTGTTGTTCTGTGGTATGTACTTGGCAACCCTCTTCTTGCCTTTCCTCTTGTAATCCTGCCTCTGGTGCTTTGTCAATACCATGACCAAGTCCTCAACTTCATACCAGTCCTCTGGCCCATGATGTTTTATGCTTGCCTGATCTTTGCTGTGAGCAGGTTATCTTGAGCTTCTCTGATGTCTGTCTCTAGTCTATCTTTGACTTCTCTCACTGTCATTGTCTCAGCTGATGCATCTGCACATAATGGGGCAAATAGTGGTAAAGGTGTGCTGGTGTTTTCCAGTCCATGAAAGGAAATGTTTGTCATACTCCTTTGCTGTCAAGGGGGTCAGGAATGCTTGTGTGTTTTAGGAGGTTGGGTAGGAACCAGGCAAGGTAATAGGTGAGTCCCAAGAACTCTCCGACATTCAATGCTGTGGTGGGCTGAGGCCAATATATTACCCTGTTGATTTTATGGGGGTCAGCTCCAATGCCTGTGGCTGAGATGGTGTGTCTGAGGAAAGATATCTCTAAGGTGAACAGGGTTAACTTTGCTATATTGCAGTATGACCCCACCTTCTGCAGTGCCTCTCTCACCAGCACCACATTCTGCTTATGTTTGTTGACTGAGTTTGACCAAATCACAATGTCATCCATGTAAATGTAACAGACAGTCCCAATCAGCTCTCATGATGTGTCCTTGCTCATTGTTGCTGGGTTGAAGGTGCATTACAACCTCTTATCAGCATCACCATACACTCATACAGTGCCCATGGTGTCTTCACTGCTGTTAGGTGAATGTTGTCTGGGTGCACTCAGGTGAGCTTCCCCCTCCCTGCACACTTGTAAGATATCATCTACTCATGGTAGCAGGTAGTTGCCTCTGATGGTGTTTTTGTTGAGTTCTTGGTATCATTCACCCATCTTGGTGGTATTGTTGGGTCTGGCACACCATTTTGGTATTTGAAAATGCAGAAGGCTGGGGATGAGAACTCTGATAATGAGTGGCATAGTCTTCCTGCAGCTATGTGTTCATCTAATAATTTCTTCCATGCATTGTGATAATTCTTATGGTCTGTATACCCTCTGGAGTTTACAATTTTTCCTTCAACACGATTTGGTGGTACATGTTATCTGGAACTGACTGTATGTTGGAGGATTGCTATGGTCTTGATCTTGTTTCCAAATCATTGCCATAATGGTGGGTGATGTAAGGCAGGTGTGCTTGCATTGCTGGCTCTGTGGAAACATGTTTGGAAATCTTGGGCTTCTTGGGTGTTGGCAGAGGTGCCACATAGGGGACTTGCTTCTTTCCAGTGGCAGTGGGTGGGGGGGTTCAAACAAATGTCATACCCTGTGCACTTATGAACTGTGGATTCTGAGTCCATATCAATTACTTTCAGCTTGCAGAAAGGGAATCACTCAAAGGAGGGGCACAAGCAATTCAATATGTATCTTTGTCTTGAAAACTTTGACTTCCAAGCTCCTTGCCCTGATGCCACTTCAATTTGATGCCACTTCAATTTTCACATACTCTTAACATGTCAGCAGTGCATTTGATAATGAGGCAAGATGATTCTCTTTTGGGAGTAAGATTTACTGACATAGACTGAGCTGAGGTGCTAGCTCATTGCTAATCACTGTAGAAAGGCAGCCATTATTAAGGGAGGGTTGAGACAGAGAGGAAAAAGGAGAAAACAGTGCGCCTAAAAAGTTCAAGCCTTGCCTCCAGGTGTTTGCCCTATGAAGAATGGATCAGAATGATGGACATACAAGTCAGTGTCATTGTCTCAAGCCTCTTCTTTGTTGTGTAGGGGGATGTCTGACCATGGATAACCCAGGCAACACACACCACTCACACCCTGGCCATCAGGCAAGAGGCAAGTAGTGAGTAAATTGGCCAAGAGGCACAGCAGGCAACAGACAGCAACCAACAAGCAACAAAGGTGGAGTGTGGGGTAGAAGACAAGGGGCTGCATTGGCTAGGCTTGCAATCCCACTAATGAATAGACCCAAAAGCAGTGGTATTGTCAGGACTGGGGGGGGGGGGGGTTTCCACTATATATACTACATTGACTAGTATGATTACTACTACTCATTGACTCAGAGGGGGTTGCTGACTGTGAGCTATTGACTAAGTAGGCCAGTATGTAATAGAGGCTATGTAAGCAACAGTAATCCTGCTGAGTAATGCCAAGAC
>JAGGAV010008105.1:0-16725 GCA_017657295.1 Termitomyces sp. DKA64 | reverse complement strand
CACAGCCACCAATGTAGTATATAAAGGCAGCCTGTGGATAGAAAATCCCCAGGCTGAACAATAGTAGTGTTCTTCTGGCCTACACACCAAACTGACTATAAGCTCTCTAGTAATATCTGACTATTTGGTACACCCTGCTGGTCCCTTGTCTGACTCTTTCTTGCCTCTGTGCCTGCTTGACTCTCACTTGTTACTGGTGCTTGCTAGCCTTGTGGAAGAAGTTCTACAGACATTAAGCACTCCCCTTATATACAGCCTGCTCAGACCTCTCCCCATCAGTCACTGCCCATGGTCCTCAATCTCAATGGACCATATCATTGAGCTCCCTGAGTCCAAAGGCTTTGACATCATCCTCATAATTTACTGCCTCACTAAGCAAGCCCTCTTTATCTCCTGCTGCACCACTGACAACACCCTGGAGTTTGCCAAATTATTCTTCAAACACATCTTCTCTAAGCACAGACTCCCAGATGACATTATCTCTGATTGCAGCCTCCTATTTGTCTTCCAATTCTGGCAATTGTTATGCAAGGCATTGAAAATCAAAACCAAGTTCTCAACTGCCTACCACCCAGAGACCAACAGACAAACCAAACAAGTAGACCAGACCTTGGAACAGTACCTCCACTTCTACATTAACTATTTATGGAAAGACTGGCATGCAGAAGTTCCCCTCATCAAGTTTACCCACAATAGCACCTCCCATTCTGCCACTGGAGTTTCTCCCTTCTATGCCAACAAAGAATACAACCCCTGACTGACCCTGTTCCTCAAGTACAATCCCTCCCATGTTGCTCATGACATTGCCAAAGACCTCTGGTCCCTTCACCAATTCCTCCAGGATGAAATCAACATCACCAACCAATTCCAAGCATGCTGATGCCCAACATGAGATGACCCCCAATTGGGCCCCTAGCACTCTTGTCTGGCTCAACTGATGCAACCTCAAGACCCAGAGACTCTTAGTGAAGCTTGACCACAAACAACTCAGCCCCTTCAAGATCCTCTAGAAGGTCTTGACTTATGTCTACAAGCTCAACTGACCCCTGGGACTGAAGGGCCTCCACCCAGTTTTTCATGTCCACCTACTCAAGAAGTATACTCTGGACCCCTTTCCCAGACAACACCCAAGCCAACCCCTGCCTGTCAAAGTTAAGGACAAGTACCACTACAAGGTTGACCACATCCTTGACTCCCACCTTGTCCATAGTCAGCTCTGCTACCTAGTCTACTGGAAAGGCTATGGACCCAGAAATAATACTTGGGAACCCCAGAAGAACCTGTCTGGTGCTCCTGCCAAGCTCTGGGACTTTTACAACACCCCACCAAGCCCTGGGATTCCCAGGACTAGTATGAACAGACAGCAGTAGTGGGCATAACCCCCACCTCTGGATTTACTAAGGATACAACTCCCACCAATAAACCCCTACACTTTTTGTTTTCCCCCTTCTTATATAATCTAAAAAATCACCCTTGAAGCACACACAGAACCACCAAGGAACATTATATACAGCTACATATACACAATGGAACAAGACTAAACAATGAAATAATACAAGTCCAAGAAACTACTGAGGTTGCTGGATTGGGACCCCCCTCATCCCTCCTCCTTCAGTACTCCCCCCCTCTCCCCCCATTGCCACCACCACCAAGTCCATCTCCATCTGCACCACCATGGTGGCTAGCAACTCCTTGTGCCTTGGCAATGCCTCCCCACATCCACAGCCACCTCCCACTAGGATCCCAAGTCCACCAAATTCTGCTGCTGGTGGCCTGTCAGCAACCCCCCCATCTGCCTCATACCCTGCTCTAGTTCTAGTGGGAGGTCCCCTGGCAGCCTCCACATGCAGTCCTGGATTGAGGCAAATGCTGTTGATGCCCTGTCCAGGAGGATCCAATGTTCACATACCCAATCTGAAGGAGAGATTTCAAGGTTAGTGGTAAAGACAGCTGGAGCAAGAAAAATACTCATGGAAGACTCCCCCTGGCCCTGCAGCTGCCTTGTTCACCAACCATCCCTTGTGCTGCCTCCCTGCCTCTGCCCAAGCCATCTAGGCCTCCTGCCCTGCCCATTGCCCTACTACCCCCTCCTCCTCCAGCCTTGCCTCCAGCTGCTCCAGACACTCCTGAAGCCCCTGAGCCTTGACCAGCCTTTCCTCTGCCTCCTGCAGCACAGACCCATGGTCCATAAGGCTGAGTGATGATTCCACTGTGCCACCTCCTGCTCCTCACAGGTTGTCAGGTTGCCCAACTAATGTTCCTGACTCCAGGGAATATATGTGGGGGCCCGGAGGACCAGCCATTGCCACCTCCTCTGGGGCCTCTTGCTCAGCCCAGCCTCTGGAGATGGGGATGCCCTCCACTTGCCCTTATCTCATATGGAGGAGGCCACCTCCCAATGTCCACCTTACCTGTGGGATGTCTTCCACTCTTCCCACCCTCCAAACCAGGAGGACCTGCCTGTGATGACCCCTCCCCTCAGCCTAACACCCTACCCCTTGGCCCCTCCTCCAGCTGCTCCATCACTCAATCTACCTCCCACCCCTGCTCTGCAGCTATGCACACTGCATGCCAGCCCCAAAATGGAACACTTCTTGTGCCAGGCATAGCATGGAAGGCAGATGGCCAAATCTCATTGGGACCTGGCCATTGGTTCCTCAAACTTGCAGTGCTCACTCCTTTGTGCACAGAGAATGCACTAGACATGGATCAGTTAGGCATCAACACAGGACTACCTACAACTCACCAGAGCCTCTGCCTGACACCATGTTAAGGTAGGGGGCCCTCAGATCTGCCCAACTGCCTCTGCAGAGCTCTGCTGTCACCTCTGCCTGGGCCATCCTCTGGGTCTCTGGAATGACTTGGACCCCCCCCCCCCCCCCCAGCCCCAAAACCAACCTGGACAGACAAACCAGTGCCCCTGGAGCAGGCCAATCAGGTTGATCTGATCCTCCAGCTCAAGAGGGATCTCTGGAGGGCCTGGCCACTGCCAGGGACAACTCTACCTGAACCAAATAAGTGAGCAGCAGGATGCAGGGTCAAGATACTTACATTGATGATACATCACATCCACCTTTTTCTTGTCCATACACCAGTCAAGCACCTCCTGACAGGCTTCATACTCTGCCCAGATGTTGAGGATGACATTTTGAGGTAGCTATATGTTGGGATAAGTCCTGACCCCTTTTATTTCTCTTGGCAGATTCCTTGATGAAAAAGTCATTGCACCTTGACTTCAATTCCCATGCTGCTGCCACTTGCCAATGACTCCCCCACATCTCAAAGGGTCTCAATGCTGAAGGGGGGGTTGATGTCATGACCCATTCATGGAACCCTGCCCCTCCAGCCCACCCCCAGAGTTGACCCAGTTAAGCCCAGCAAGCCCCAAAGCACAAACACCTTTGCTAGGAACTCCTGCAACCCTCCCTCACCTTTGGCACCCACTCCAGCAAACCCTGACACTTCTTCAGAGATCTCCAACACCTCCCCAAGTAGGACCCATGACTTCCCTGACCTCCTCTGAGTGTTTGAATAACTCTGACACTTCCTCCATCTTTCCCAGTGCACATCACAGATATGCATCAGATGCTACTGACACCTGGCCAGCTAGTCTCAGGACACCCCCACACTGGACAGCCATAACTGAGACCCATTGAACCCACATGGCCCAGCCTTAGACCCATGGTCCTAGAGGAGCCCTCTCACTAGTACTTAAACCCTAGAGTAGTATTAGTTATGGTAGTCTTGATATTGCCTACATTTTGGTCCTGTTTGTCTTGTTTCCCAATTTGTCTCCAGTCTCATTGTTCCATCTCATATATTCCAATCTTGTCTGTTTCCATTTTTGTCTCATCTCCATCTCTCATCTCTTTTTTCTAAGTCTTGTCTTGTCTTGTCTTGTTCCCTTCCAAGTCTCTCATCTCATCTCGACTCCCAGTTACATTCCACTCTAATCCTATCATCTCCAATCCCTGTGTCTTTGTACCTTCCCCACATTCCTGACTCGGATCTAGCCCCAAGTTACACCCTGTTTTCTAATAGCATCTCTAGAGCTCCATACCATGCTCATTTGCACTTGCCTGCTACTTGTACCTCTCTGTATACTCTACCAGAGTATCCTGGACATGTCTGGACCACCTTTTCTCACCTGTACTCTCAGTTTCACTCATCCAGAGTTCACCAGAGCATGGGATTGTACATGTAGACATTGTGTCTGCCTAGTAAGGACTTGCCCAGTGTAGCTGAGCCCCCATGGTCAGCAGAACCTGAGAAGTAGTTATTGTTTCCCTTTTCACCATTTCATTTGTATGCATTGAATGTTGACACTGATTGGCATCCCCAAGAAACCAAGAATTATGGCCTACAGAAATGGCTGTCCTACTCTTGCTGGTCCCTTACTGTGTGATATGGTATCTTCTATCCCATCCCAGAGGTTAGGATGACAACACTATGTGGGAAATGGTTGGTTCTGTGCACCTTAATCAATGTGTATACTTATATTGTGGATCTTGCAAAAAGCCTATGGGCGAAAACCAAACTAGGTAAATTGGGAGGTGTGGGTCAACTGTATACTGCGTATGTCCACCAATATTCTCTTTATGATTTTGTATAGAGAAAAGGTGCCAAGTGGCTCAATGGAAACCAATGCATAAAATACACTGTTCCTGGTGAAGAGCAACTCTGCAATTTCGGCCCAAAGTCTGATGATTTGATGGTCTCAGATATCTGGATCTGACTTGGCAAACATGTTGCATCCTTCGATGGACCTACACTGCAGTCAACCTTGCTTCATTCAGCATGTGCTCAAATCCAAGTTCTTCATGCTCATCATATTGACTAATAATGTTCCTTTGGCACTGACAACATACAAACCTATATAAAAGTAGTATTCTGGGGTAAACGGGATACGAGCAAAACCATTCTTGGCAACTGCTGCACTTTACCTCCTGACATTGACAAGGCATGGAAGAAACTCAAAATAGCCCAAGACACTGAGTATACTCTTGACTTTGCAGAAACTATGTAACCGCCTTCATCCTGGATTTTACTACAAATATACAAATCATGCTGTATTCTGCAATCTATTTTCTCTATCAGCTTGGTTGGTGCCAATGATTGCGTACTGTCTGATCCACAAGACGATGTTATACAGGCTGCAAGCCTTTCAATAGTCAGTGTAGTATAAATCAAATTCTGGTCCAGATTTTGCTATGCTTTGTAACAAGTTCCCCGATGAACGCATAGCATGAGTCATGTGGAGACGTAAGATGGTGGCAATCAGACTTGAAAGAAACTTTCAACTGACATCAATATATCTGAACAATGAGTAAAGCCTGACCATACAGTCTGGTCGTATAGGTTGTCTAAACATGGCTTAGTAATATGTATATAGAATCGCATTTCTTGTGAGATAGCGTGAACGGCAAGTTCGAAATAGAGCATAATTATAAATACTCAGTCAGTTGTTATACCCAGTTCCTTCATCCTCTTCTCTGCCCAATTACCAAGTTCTCCGAAGAAACCTTCCGCGTCATCACCTTTCCAATCCTTCATTGTAAACCACAGATGACGGACGTCCTTTCCTGCTCGAATTACATGTTCATAATTGGGAGCGTATTTGTAAAGAGCCTGCATAGAATGAGTTATCCCACTTAACACTCAGCGAAAATAATTGCTAATGAAAAGCTAACCTTAAAGTATTGCTCCGACCATGTCATGTACTCAGCACGATCATCTAAGCTAGCGTCGTCCTCAACTCTCATAATCGAGGGAGAAGCATTACTGTCTGCAAACAGGCTAACAAACAGATCCATTGTTGGATCGGATAGAATGGCTGGCACGACGCATCCGAATTCCCAGTCATAAAGGGATGTCACAAGAGGACGACCACTGGCATCCGTTGTAATTGACATGTTGTGAATTCCATAGTCACCATGATCAAGAACAAGACGGTAGAGAGAGGATCCATCGCCATCCTTAGGCACGATGTGCGGAATGAGGCGCAGGAGAGACTGCTTGGCTGCAAAGGCAATGGGTCCGACTGTAGCATTGTCTTCCTCCCATCCAATCATGTCTCCTATGTTCTTTATCGTTGCTTCGATCTTGGAAATAAGAAAAGCAACAAGAAACTCGCGAGTGGGAGCAAGAGGAATGGGAAGAACTTCCGGTTTGTGTCCGAAAACGCGTTTGAGAAACCACTCAGCGACAAAGTCTGGTGGGGGATCCAAGTTGAATAAGGATCCACGAATGTGGGCGCATTGAGTCAGAAGATGCGACTATAAAATGAAATGTATCAAGCAAAGGAAAAATCATTCAGCTTATATGCGTACCTTATTATCGGGGCTGAGTTCCCCCCATACATTCTTTTCCCCTTCGGCTTTTTTAAACAAAAAAAGGCGTCGACCGGCGATATCTTTGGGAATGTCGAGCTTTGAACCTGCGTATTGCACCGGGACACGATAATAAAGCAAACGTGATACGACAATCACTGGATCTGAACAAAGAAGCGAGTAGACCGCCGCTTCGAACTCGACATCGGGCCCCTGCATTTCAAAAGAGAAACCACAAAACTTAGGCATGTTCACGTCGCCACGAGCCAGACGCGCCACAATATCCAGAGAATTCGACAGCTTAATGTGGAAGCCCTGTGCGCGCAACGTCAGCCGGTCAATATCAACAAGCGAAAGGATAATGTCATCTCTTGGTCATCTTACGTAGTTATTAGAACCCTTCGATACAACTGGGATGTCGACCACGCGAGCTCCCAGCTCATTCTCGACCTCTTCAATTAGTAGATTAATGTCCCAAGCACCTTTAAAAGGGCTGTCACCATTCCGAACCAAAGTTAGTACATTGTGACCATCGAAGCTAGTGCCATCCGGCATTGTGGGCCAGTCGTCCATCGTATATTCGTCATCATATTTGCTCATTGTGCAAAGGTCAAAGAGAATGCAAGATCAGCCGTCTCGAACTTGGGGGGGAAGATACTGGCGAATGTTGAGAGACTAGCCGCCGCATCAGAGTCGCCACACTCGAGCTCATTTTAATATGTAGGTTTGATCATGTAGGTCCCGTGATCCGAAGTTATCAATATGGAGTCATAATGGACAGCTATTTATTAGACCACCTGATTCTCAGGCCTCATGGGCGTCAGGGTCAAGGAGCAAGGTTCATTCTGTTCTGGAATATGTATATAGTTTTCACATTGCCCCCACACGCTGTTCCGATCTATCGACCGTCCAAGCGTAGCAGTACTTCCAAACCAACCGCACTCGCTCAGGTATCAAGTTTAAAATTCTCTGCTAATCTAGCGCCATTCTATCATCCTTCCCAGTTTGTTCGTCAATGGACAACTCAGGAGATGAGTACTGCATGGACGAATGGCCTACGATGCCAGATGGTAGCGACTTCGACGGCAAACGCCTGCTTACCTTGGTGCGTGGCGACAGAAGTCCCTTCAAAGGAGTTTGGGATATAAACCAACTTCTCCGCGAAGTTGAGGATAAGCTTGGTGCTTATGTGGTTGACATTCCTCTTGTCTCTAACGGCTGCAGGAACTATGTGAGTTTGGGCATCTACTCTTCTCAATTATTTCTTGTCAGTCTGAAGCCGAGCTATTGAATCGCGCATAGGGTATCCATATGAAACTTTCAAATTCATTGGACATCGTGGCACGTTTGTCACGCAGCGACGTCAACATGCCTAATTTCGTTGGCTATCCATTCAATATGCAAGTGACCGAGGTCGCGTTTGAAGTGGCAATATATGAGCTTTTACGCTCGCATACACATATCCCGGTATCTCGTTTGCTCTATTCTCGTACGCCAGTACAATACGCCAGCCCTAGAATCAAAATACCTGAAGATATAACTGGTCGTCGCTTATTCTTGTTCGAGAAAGCTCAGGGAGACAAAGATATATGGGATGAACTCAGCCCGAAAGATCGAGTGTGCATGTATGCTGTCTTCTGTCTTCCCTTGATTTACTTTGCTCTCTAGAATCGGCTTCTTGCAGAATGTGCCCATGTTCGCGCTTCATTGTTCAATTTCAACCCCCCGCCGGACTTAGTCTCCGATTGGTTCCTCGAACGCCTATTTGGACACAAACCAGAACGTCTTCCTATTCCTGTTCCCAATCGCGAGTTCTGTGTCACTCTTTTTACGTCTAAGATTGAAGCAACGATAAGGAACATAGGGGACATGATCGGATGGGAGGAAGACAATGCTACAGTTGGACCCATTGCCTTTGCAGCCAAGCAGTCTCTCTTGCGCCTCATTCCGCACATCATACCTAAGGATGGCAATGAATCCTCTCTCTACCGTCTCGTTCTTGATCATGGTGACTATGGAATCCACAACATGTCGATCACAAACGATGATACTGGCTGTCCCCTCGTGACGTCCCTTTATGACTGGGAGTTCGGCTGTTTTGTACCTGCTATTCTGTCAGACCCCAAAATGGTTGTGGGTATACATCTCATCACAGATGGGAATGCTGCTCCTTCTTTTACAAGATTCGCAGAAGATGCTAGCCCAGACGACCGTGCTGAGTACATGTCATGGTCGGCACAATACTTTGAGGTTAGCCTTTTATTCAAGCTTGGTGGGACCTAAGGGCAGCTGATTCTTCGCAGGCTCTTTACAAATTTGCTCCCGATTATGAAGGTGTAATCCAGGCAGGAAAGGACGCACGTCATCTGTGGTTTACACTGCGGGGCTGGAAAGGTGATGATGCAGAAGATTTCTTCGGGGAACTTGGTAACTGGGCAGAGAAGAGGATGAAGGAACTGGGCATAACAACTGACTAAGTATCTAGGAATGTGTTCTACTTTGAACTTGCTTTTTTGTGACCATTCCCTGGCAGGGTAATATATTATACCCTTCTAAGTACAAGAATGCCTAATATATAAAGGCCACTAAGCCACAAGAAGCCTATATCAAAGTCTTGTAAACTCACATGGCTAGTGAATTGCATGGGTAAACCCTGGGTCTGATAATCTTCACCCCTACCTGGGCCTGCACCTGTGAAAACCTATGCCCTTGCTCACGGGTGCAGATTACCCGTTCCCACGGATGGGGCCAATATGCATATGGGGGTCCTAGCCCACCGTGAACGGGCAATGTTGCTCGAGATCATTTCGAAATGTAAATAGAGCAGTTTACTAGATACAAATATCAATTACTTTGTACATTAGTTAACTTCTGGAAGCTTGACAGCTGCAAGGATGTCACTTGTATGAACCAAACCAGACTTGAACCATGCACCAAGACACAGTAAAGATCATGATTGTCTCAGCAAATAAATGATTGCAGATATGACAAAGTAGAATTTTCCCTTGTTAAAATGCACACTCAACACCACCAGAGGAAGCTGTATTTCCATATTAGCCCATTCAATGGACAAAGAGCAGAGAAGCACTTACCAGGAATGCTGTAATAGTCTAAAGCCATATGGGCAAGCTGCAGATATGATTGTTGCTTCCTCTCCAAGCATGGCTTACATCATCTGGACATTATCTTCCTGTGCTTACATCATCCGGACATGAACCTTCACGGATCTCAGATTTAGTATTGCAGAATGAACAGACCCTAAGCGCTTCCCGGAACCAGGCTTTTGACACGCAAGTCCTTAATCAGAAATATTTCATTCAAACGAGCGCGTTCGAACGGGGTGTCAAAGGAACGAGGAAAACGAGCATTAAATATTTTTGCAAATGACACCTCTAAGTACCGATAGCGTGTATCTTCGTCTTACGACTGTAACACCCGAAGTATCCATTGGTATAACAGTATCAGACACGTACTGCTACCACGAACTGCACACTCAACTGCAGTGCATAAAAACCTCAACCTAGATTCATCTCATCCCCTTCCGGTCCCACGTCCGACGGAACGTCACGCGGGGCCCTGTCCTTTCCCTTATGCTCAGGCACCTTCAACCGACGGTATTTTTCTTTGAGGACCTTCATCGTCTTGTTGATTTCTGCGCTGTCCAAAATCGTCGGGACCCTGATAATATTCGCCTCGAGTGCCATATTCAGGAGTTCAAGTACATGTGGATTAATAGGTTCAATACTCAAAGCCTAGTTAGGATATTAGAGAAGAAACGTCATATACGAAGCAATAATTAGGAACATACTTCGTGGTATTTCACGATAGCTTTGTCTAGCTCCCCCAATAGATGATGTACGAGACCGAAGAAGCCCAGAGCCATAGAATGCCGTGAGTCTAACTCGAGTACTTTTTGGTATGTCTCCTTGGCCTCTTTCAAGCGTCTTGATGGTCCTGGTCAGCGCACTCAAAGAAAGATTCCAGATAAAAGTCGCACTTCAACTTCCGGTAGCAGGTGCCGAGATTCAGGTAGGTTGTTGCCCATGCTTTCTGCGAAGTCTGCGTCACTTGTGCTAGGTCGAGCGCCTTCAAGAAGAGATCAGCAGCTCGCCGGAAGCTTTCGACTCCGTCAGAAGTCATAAAATGGTAAAGAGGAAAGGCACCTACTCGCCGTGGTTATACGCCATCACACCCATTTCATTTACGAGCAAAGGATCGCCGTCACACATGGAGTTGGCGGCATTGAGAGCTTCATCAGCCAAATCATGGTTAGAGAGCATGATGTTCTCCATTCCAACGAACATTAGCGGAAGATGAGATCTGCCGATTCATCAACATGTGTCAGCGGGCACTTTTTTAGGGTACATACCCAGTGAACATCCGTGCACAAGTAGAATAGGCAGTTACTGCGTGGTCATGTTCCCCCTCAAGGGCAAAAGTATGTGCAAAAGCAATCCACGCAGGACCAAATCGAGGATCCATGAGTGATGTTTTGCTATCATGATAGAATTAGCAAGCGTGAATGACAATCTAACTAGATTCTGACCTGAAATACTGGCGGGCCTGTGTCCATTTACCACCACTGAGGTACCATACTCCAACTGCATACCAACTGATAGGATTTTCTGGTTCTTGGTCGACCATCTCGTGGGCAAGAATAAATAATTTTGAATGTAGATGCGAAAGATGGAACATGCATGCTATATGCAATGGCATCGTTGCATTATGTATCGAAACCAATCCCAGGATCCTAGCAGTATAGTCAGACTCGATACACGCAGCAAGAAGTATGACATACCGGGAAGTGATCACGAAGCAGTCCGCCCATCTGAAATTCGCATACAGAGCATCAGCAAAGCTGTATAGCACGTCGGGATTATCGCCCAAGCCATATTCGTCCACCAGACGCTGCCGCGTTACGGCATGTTCAGCAGCATGTTTGTATTTCCGCAATCGACAAGTGTAGATCAGCTGGACAAACTCTGCATCCTGCGGAGTCTGCTGTTTGTAAGCCAAGCCTTGAACAAATTCCCACTCTAGATCCACATATTGAGCCTTCGATAGATAGGTGACTCTTGAATTATGACCACCACACCTTCATCAGGGGTCATCATTTCACCAGTGACCAGCTGTTCAAAAGCATCATAGCATTTAACGTCTAGTGCCAATGCCTCCATGAAGCACTCCTTCGCTTGGTCACCTCGGTTGAGTTTAAGCATTAAAATACCGCGCAGATTACACATCGAAGCTTCAACCTGCACTCCATTTGAGTCCGTCACAATTATGCAATGAGTGGAAGCATACCTTGATCCCTCCATCGACGTTTGGTACGGACGGTCCACTTCTGCCTGGAATTGTTGTGAGCTTGGCAGAAATTTCTAACATACAGCATAAACAGACCAGAGTCTCGAAAGGGATTTGCTTCTCCAAGCATTTCGGTAGCTTCAGTCCAGTTACCTTGCCGTACCTAAGAACGCTCAGAATGTGTTCTTTGGAAATGTAGCTACCACACTCACTTGACACTGAGCAGCCAAATATCGACATGCTACGCTCATATCCACTAGTCTCGAGACTCGTTCCTGCATCTCCTCTGGTACCTCCACCATAGCTCCTGGACCCATCGGAAGTCGAGGTAACGAGGTTAACGGAGGCGGAGGATCCAGCTCACGTCCCTTTCCCTTCGCAGATGAGAATAAATGTCCATTCGCCGGCGGTGGCGATGAAGGACGTTTCGGCGACGTCGTAGAGAACGGACGGGTCAGGAGGCGCTCGGCGCGCGAATATTGGTGAGTCATGAAGTATGTTTGGGCTAACCAAAAAGCATCATTAGGGTCGTCTAATGAACAAGAAAAAGCGGCGATTGTTAGCAGTTGAGATTGAGGAATGTGACGCGACGCGACATACTCGTCCAGCTAACAATTTTGTCACCCCAAAACGCCGCAGTCTCGTATAAGTGCTGCATCAGCGCGTCATGTCGCCAGAGCCGCATTCGATCCACCATTCCCCACTCGTACTCATCTTCGTCATCAGCATCATCCTCCATCTCCTGGAATACATCGGTGGTGTCATTCGCAAGAGGATGCTGCCTGCTCATACTCTCCTTGGCTCTTCTATGTCGGCGTGGCGAGGACCTCGGCGACGCAGGAAGCACCGACCGATTCGGATCTAGAGGGTTAGAGACTGTGCTCGTGTTGCCATCAAGATATGAATCGACAAGATGTTGCGGTCCAAAGGAAAAGGAGGAACCAATTGAGCTACGATGTCGGGAAGTAACCGGCGACAGGTGCGGCATGGCTGGGACGGGATATTGCTGGTTTGAAGGCGTAGATGGTGGCATCTTCGAGCTGTGATGACTGAGTTGTTAAAAAAGAAGAGACATGTTTGAACGAAAGAATACAAGACAGACTTGGATAAATGTCGTTCTCGATGCACGCTGGCGTTGTCCTTGCCAATCGACGACTCAACGAGTGCACGCGTTTGTATGACCTTATTTGTCTCGACGTGGAACGCGTCAAAATCGGCTTTCTAGCAGGAGAACTTGCGTATTCCAGACATGTCGATTCGATGCAAACTATGATGATAGCCCTTACACAAACGGTCGAGGCAGCTCGCTAACTCATTCGGACTCTCGAAGTAACCCCTAGATCACCAATGACTCTATAGTTATCCATTCACTCTGCAATCTTGCTGCGCATCGAACCTTACAGTATCGTCAAAACATCTCTGGCTTGCTCTGGAAACTTTTTCAACGCACTTGATGCCTTCTCTCTCTGGGTCAAAAACAGCCTGAATCGTGTTCCGGAGACTACAGCGGCTCCGGAGTAGCAAATGTCCTCGAGTTAGCATTTGTCCCGCCTAATCTCATACTTAGAAAGATTATGTCTCTGACATTAGCACGATGGTCAGTCATGGGAACTTGAATGGTCTGCGACACCATAATCACACGTGTGAACAGTGCCAGTCACAGCCTGCACTCCCCACAATCAAAGTACTTGGCGGCAAACAGACTTTTTGATGAGAATCGCGAGGACATGGAGACCGTGGATTCGAAGCTGAAAGGCGAATGGTGGCTGGGTCGCCCATCTACGTCCATCATTGAAATGAATGTCAGATTATGGTTCACGGAATGGCCATGATGGATGGAGCACAGCTACATGATTTTGCATACATCTCCCCGATCTCATCATCATCGCCTCGAGCGATTCACCCTTTCTCATAGCCTCGGCCAGTTTATCATGCGCGTTGCCTAAGCTCCTCCTCTGCCTTTTATCATCACGATGCCCCTTCGCGGACTGTGTCTTTCTAGCCACATGTACGTTTAATCGCTGCCGTCTTGACTTGACCCAGTCATTTGATCGTGGTTCACAGTGTCCTCTTCTTCGTTCTTCAGGGTACATGTGCTCTCCAACTTTTCCATCCTGCTAGTGTTTTCCCGGGCGAGAATCTGAGTATTTCGTGGACTCATGCACCTAGCGATCCCGCCACAATGAATCTCGACTTGTCATGCAATAATAAGTCTGAGATGCTTCTTTCCTCTGTCTCGACAGTCTCAAATTCCTCTCTCGTAAACATTCCACTATCACTAGATATTTCATCCAAGTCGTTTCCGTGAGTCCAACAGCACATACTAGGTAGAAAATACATTGACTTGGGTTCAAGGCTGAATTGCAATCTTGAAGCTTGGACAATGTACGTTGTCTTTGATTTTTCAGTGAGGCACAGGAATGATGACCGAGTGATGAAGAGACGATAAAATTCTACTCGATCAAGTCGCGGTTCTCGTGACCAGCCCTACAGTGTTAGCCGGTAGCGATATCTCAAGTATGATACTGGCGGCATCAAATAGCGAGTCATCAATATCAACGATTTCAGCCGGGTATGGCTCGCGTTGTTTCTTAACTAGTTGATTTGACTGAAGCCCCTGTGAAGGAGAAACTCAGTTCTGCCGCCTACCTCGAGTAACACAACGAACTTCACGCCCGAGTCCACATCAGCATCTGCTTCGCCATTTACGACGACTAGTACAACTGATGCCTCATCCTCTGCATCATCCCAGTATGACCCGTTTCTTGCATAGCTGACTTAAACTAAGTACTTATTGTGAAGTGAAAGCCCAACTCGTTTTACATCGTCTACTTCCCAGAATACAGGCTCTACCTCTGAGCCTACACGAACATCGACGGTTCCCATTGGGGTGATCGTAGGGAGTGTAGTGGGTGGTTTTGTTGGCTTAGGGATACCGGGAATTCTCTTTATTATCTGCCTTCGTCGACAACACCGGGTACCAGCTGCTCCCCCTACACCTGTTCCTCTCCCTTACAATCAGCATTACATTCAACCATTGGACAAAAACCGTAAGTTTTCTTCACCTGCCTCTGACAAATTCGTGTCAGTTACTCACATAACCATCAAGGACGACTCGCACAGATTGCTGACGAGAAAGAAGCTGCTCAACGGCAACGGGACCAACTGCAGGCTGAAGCGGATCATAACAGTTTATCTGGGGCCAGTTCCAGAAGTGTGGTCCTAGACCGACGAATGGAAGCTCTACGACAACGTATCATCGAGCTTGAGGCCCAGAAGCGCGAGCTTGAGCGCCAGTTGTATGACGAACAACTGCCTCCTGCACAGATCTCTAACGAAAATGAAGCTGCCCAAAGGCAACATGACCTTGCTCAACTGCAGACCAACTCAGATGTGAGCGAGAGTGCTCAGAACGGTCCATCCGGTTCTAGCGATACTCTTTCCGAAAGTGGACCTGTAGAACAACAATTACAGGTTCTACTACGAGGTGTCTTTGAACTCTTTCGGCGCCAGGATCTCCAAGTTGGGCACTTATATAGTCGTGAACAACCACCTCCTAGCTACTCTTCGGATCGATCAGTCACCCCGTCCAGCCTGTGATTGTATGTTTCTGTTTCGATATGTAAATTCACCCAAGACTGATCGATAGGATTGGTCTATACAAAATTGCTTCTAGTAAATTTAGGTTCTCCTAACAGCTCGAGTTTCCAGAATCAACACATCAGAATCGCACTTTGGTCTCCACGTGTGATAATCCAGCGAGTACAGGAGCACCTCAAGGTGGGGTATGGTTCCGTCTATAAACACATTGCGAAGAACACTAAAATCGTGATATCCCCATGAATGACTCTATAATCATCTATCTACCTTGCAAATCTTGCTACGCACCAGACCTCCCACAAAGATCGTCAACACATCTCTGGCTTGCTCGGGAGAGTTACTCGACGCACTTGGATGCCTTCCTTCTCCGGGTCACAAACAGCCTGAATCGTTTTCTGGAGACTACAGCGACTCCAGAGCGTCAAATGTCTTGAGTTAGCATTTGCCCCGCCTATCTCATACTTGGAAGATTATGTCTCTGGCATTGGCACGATGGTCAGTCATGGGACTTGAATATGCAACATCATGATCATACGTGTGAACAGTGCCAGTCACAGCCTGCACTCCACAATCAAAGTACTTGGCGGCGAACCCACTCCTCGATGAGGATCACGAACTACGACATTGAGATTTTGGATTCGAAGCTGATCGGTGAATGGTAGCTGGGTCGTCCATCTACGTCCATCTTTAAGATGACTTATGTCGGATTATGGCTCACGGAAGGAGCACAATTACATGATTACTTATATACATCTTCTCAATCTCATGATCATCACCTCGTGCTCTCATAGTCTCTGCCAGGTCTTAAGGGCGTTGCCCCAAGTTCATCCTCTGCCTTTTACCATCACGATGCCCCTGCTACGTGGACTGTGTCTTTCTAACCACATGTACGTTTAATCGCTGCCGTCTTGACTTGATCCGGTCGTTTGATCGTGGTTCACAGTGTCCTCTTCTTCGTTCTTCAGGGTACATGTGCTCTCCAACTTTTTCATCCTGCTAGTGTTTTCCCGGGCGAGAATCTAGATATTACTTGGGTCCGTGAACCTAACGATCCCGCTACAATGAATCTCTACTTGTCCTGCGATCAAGATTCTAAGTCTCAGAGGCTCCTTTCCTCTGTCTCGACGGCCTTGAATTCCTCTCTCGTGAATATCCAACTATCACCAAGCATTTCATCCAAGTCGTTCCCGTGAGTCCAAGAGTACATACTAGGTAGAAAATACATTGACTTGGATTCAAGGCTGACTTGTAGACTTGAAGCTCGAACAACGTACGTTATCTTTATTTTCTAGTGAAGCGCGGAAACGATGACCGAGCGATGAAAGGGACAATCTACAAAGAATGCGACTAAGGTGGGAACTTTGATGGAACTTTGATGGCTGACTAAGATTTGTCATGATTGTGTAAGCTTAGTCAGTCTTATATAAGATTTGTCAGCTTCACAATTTTGATTTCTGTCTGACCACTTGCGTGATTCTCACATGACTGACCA
>JAGGAV010008104.1:0-10932 GCA_017657295.1 Termitomyces sp. DKA64 | reverse complement strand
GCCCACATCAAGTTTACGCCCACATCAAGTTTACGCCCACATCAAGTTTACGCCCACATCAAATTTACGTACATGCCATGTCAAACTTCGTCTTCAATGTTGGATGTTTTCGTGCCTTTGGATTTAGCTTCTGCCCTTTGCGAGTGTGTACTCTGCGATGCATTACCCCCTTTTTCGCAGTGCAGTCAATGGGATGCGTCGTTTTCAGCCCGCCGTGATCCCAAAAGCCGTTCCTCCCGAAGGTTTCTTTCAGCACACTTTTGGTCGCTGGGCCAAAGACGAAGCATACCAGCTTCGTCGGCGCTACCTTAAATTTAACATTGACGCGTTAAAAGCGGCTGCCGTGAGCGCTGTTGATGGCGCGAAATCCGTGACTGAAATATTCAAATTTCACGAGACGGACTTTAGCAAGGTTTTCTCGCTTACGCTCGACAATGGACAAAAGGTCATGGCGCGCCTGCCTACTGCTATGGCTGGACCCGCGTGTTTCGTCACAGAAAGTCAAGTCGCGACATCAGAGTTTGCGAGACGGCGGTTAGGGATACCGGTCCCTAGGACATTAGCATGGTGCGCAGACGCCAACCAGACGGACGTAGGTGCCGAGTTCATCATCGAGGAGGCTCCGTCTGGTGTTGATCTCTGCCCGCAAAGATGGAGCACACTGTCACTTGCTGAAAAACTCGGCGTCACTCGAGAAGTCTGGAAGATTGAAAAGAAATTGCTGGACAACCCATTACCTGCATACGGCAGTATTTTCTTTCGTGAAGACGCTGAGTCGTTAGAGAAATATGTCGAGGTGGATAAAACGTTCGTTGTCGGACCGTCCATGGACCCATCGTTCTGGGAGGATCAGCGGGCGACTATGAACATTGAACGCGGTCCTTGTACGTTGATGTTTGATAATTCAGCCTCTGCTCCCTTTGGCCTAACATCTTATCTTACAGGGACCGATCCCTATCAGCTACTCTTCGCTATCTGCAACCGCGAGACACAATGGATCAAGGAACATGCACGTTCTCAAAGACTAGACCCTATATGGCACCAACCCGATTCGACTCGTGATCCCGACGCCCACCTTGAAGCCCTCAGCCTGTTCTATCAAGCCATTCCATATGCCGTCCCCAGCGATGAGGTCTTCCTACAGTCCACACTTGCGCACCCGTTAGGACTTGACGGATCTAACGTCTGGGTTTCCGAATCTGCGCTCGCGGCCGGTCGAATTGAGATAACTGCAATAACGGACTGGCAACATGCCGTGGCGAATCCGCTCTACCTTCTGGGAGGGCTTCCCGCGGTCATCGACCTGGGTCACAACGAAACAAATGAGGAACCGCAGGCGACGTCGGATGCCAAGAAGATCAGCCCTGAATTCGATCAGTGTACCGCCGAGTACGACAAGCTAGCGAAAGCGGAGGCTTTTAGCTACTTTGAAGCAAAGACGGACGAAGAACTCCAGCTCTATGCAACCATCGCACATAGCGCTGAGATGCCCTGGGGCGAAACTTTACACGCAGTTTGTGTTTCAATGAATGTGATCGCAGAAATACTCCATACTCATTTTTTTTACAGTTGCGTGTCAAAATATACCGCATACAACGAAAATGGTCCAAATCAGAGTTCCCTGACCCTTATTACATTTCCGACGAGAAGGCGGCTATGTGGCAAGCGGAAAGCAATGAATGGCAGTCACATCGGCATGACATGCGCTTCTTTTGTGCGGCTCTTTCGATGTTTCTCGAAGACGGTTGGACGCATCCGGGTCATTATGATGATGCATGTAAGACTTTTGAAAAGATGAAAGAATCTTGGATTGCGGCTGGGAATGATCCGGAGCTTCTACCTTTCCTTGATTTGGCACCCAAAGAGCAGAAAACACCTACTGACGAATGATCGGGGTCTACTGTCCTCGAAAAGTACGTAGTGCCTATCACTAGTGTTACCCCGTACTAATAGATACTCAACAACATGTTATCTAGCTATATTAATCGGATGGATGCCGAAAAGCACTGAGTTCAGCTCAATGATAACCATCAGTAGGTTGGTACTGACAAGATGCTACCGGGTCTGGCGATTCTTGGTTGCTCCCAAATAGTTCCGTTAGCCATGACAAGTACTTGTATTCCCCCGCATGGTTGGCTTTAGCAACCTCCTGCTACTATAGACAAAGAACAAAGGGACTGCCGGTGGCTCTTGTAGACAACAACCTAAACACGCATAAGATTCTTTGTCAAAGGCAGGCCATCAGCTGGAGCAAGCCCTTTGTACCTCTTGTTCTCAAAAGAGCGGGAGCCTTCCTCAAACTTCCAAGTCTTCGAATAACCCCCGAACTTTGGATACAAACCTCCAGACATCACTCAAAGTATCACCTCAAAAACGTATCTGACATATCCTCCACCATCGCTAGTCCCTTCTATCACAGACACCACCCGTCACTCGCCATGGCCCCCTTTTCTCTCCAGCTCAATCTCTCTCTCAGCCGCTACCCCGCCTCTAACTCTAACTCTATGTCGCGTGCCAGCAACTGTTACCGTCGCGTTGTCCGCAGCCCTGGTATAATTAGCAACGCCAGTCTCTCCCCGATCACTCACTCTCCCAAGCGCAAGGCTCGATCGACTGCATCAGCATCGGTCTTCACATCATTGATTAATGCGCTCAAGCTCAAACCAAAGGGAAAAGAGCCTGCACAGAAGTTGCTGAACCCTGCACGCCCGGGTGCGCCTCTTAGTCCGATCGTTAAACATCATGCTAAGCCGGGATTGCGAAGGGCGCGCTCTGTGCCTGCCATTGAGCGGAAGCAGATGGCCAGGTGTAAGCGCACTGCAAGCTCAGGTGATGGCATGGAACTGGATGGCGATGAAGAAGACATCGGCGAAGAAGTTGGTCCCACGCAGTATCTTTACTACGATGCTAGCGAGAATCCGTTCGCGACACCTCCTGGACTAACCGCGCCTGGTACACCCCTATCGCCCATAGTAGACAATGATACCGAAACGCCTGCGAATAGCCCTGACAGCCCAAAGAGTAGCAAGAGGAGGGCTGTTGAACGAAGTAAGATGAAGACTTTGCAGCTTCTGGGGCCTGAGGCATTCATAGCAATAAGCCAACGGTATGGAGATATGCGAGGGCGTGCGTGGGAGGTTTGATTTGATGATGTTACGATATCGATGGGACGAGGGCTGATGCATGATGACGGGTAAATCATCTCTTTGTGACGTCGACGCGTCTTTTACGATATATATCTCGGGCATAGTGCATGCTGTACCGATTCACGTTATGATCTTTTGACTTAAAATGTCCTCATCTGCGCCACTCTTGAGATTTTACTGGTAAATGCGCGGATCCTTGCCTCAGGTTCTGAACGGAGCTTTGGGTGATACCCCTATCCAGATCATATGTGCGTTCTTCAGATAGATTATAGATTTCGTGTTCACCCCTAGAAGGCCTACTCAACTGCTAACTCTGGTCGCCAGGTCAAGGTCATAATCATTCGAATCACAGGTCGATTATTGAGAATCAAGAGAGATATCGATCACGCGTTATTCAAGTTTGTACGACACACAGTGAAATTTAACTAAACCATTCGTGAATTTATTACGGTCATTTGTATGACAGAATAGGTTATATAAATAGACGACGGTGGCCAAATAGGTAGGCGCAAGTCTTCAAACAATCTGCAAGATGTATCACCTGAAGATAAATCTTAGTTGATGAAGATGAGGTGTGCAGAAATAAGAGCGAGACGGTGATAGAGGCAAGTGACGAGTATGCCAAACAAGAAAGCACATAGGATTCTAAAGTCGAAAGCGCGGATAAACTTAGATTGAATGGTGAAGATTTCGCAAGGAGTCTTCTTTGCGATAGGGCGAGATCTGAATATTTCGTCGGACAGATGAGCCGAAACGATGCCCTGCAACCCGTCCAAACTCGTGGTATTTCTCTCCTCCCACCAACGTTTCAACCCAGGTTGGACACGCGGGCTTGTAGCTGAAGAGAAGCCTACAGTTAATTCAGCATCGCGATCCGCGGCTTCTTTCTTCGCTGCCCATTCAAGGAGTTGTGTACGGTGAGCTTTGAAGTCATAGAAAGGTACTGAATATCCACAAGTCTGGAGAGGAAGCAAGTTAGCAGGCTAGACGGAGACAAAACTTGGTCAATAGAAAGAGGCTGCATACAGTGGCCACTTTGAAGACATCCAGAACAATGGCAGCTCGGGAACCTGGGTGCCGGATTCCTTCCGAAAGAAGCGAATTGTATTCCGATGTGCCGAACTCGAATACAAAGCCTGATGATAGCCGGTAAGCAAAACGTACTTACAGGACGAATGGACGCGATTGACCTTTACCATACAACCGCACGATCCTGGGAGGGCCTTCGAACGCGTTGAAAAGAATAGTGACGCGTCCGTTCTCACGAATGTGTGAGATGGTTTCGACACCTGTTGAACGCCATTAGTAGGGGCTTCATTCCATCATGCATCGCAAGCCCACCTGAACCAGAGAGGTCTTCATACCAGACTCGCCGTGGACTGGAAATGTGAAAGGTGCCTTCGACACCCTTAGGCGAGATGTTGACAAGACCATCGGGAGTGAGAGGCGCCGACGCCACCCAGAACATTTGCTGTTTCTCGAGCCATGCGATGAGAAAGTCGGGTATCTCGCCAAACATCTGCATGGTTGAGGGGAGTAGGATGGGGGGAAAGGGTGGGTACTGGGGATCGGGCCATAGTCCTTTACATACACTATCGTCTATTGCCGTTTCTCCATCGGAATGCAACACGCGCTCAAACCGGTATCGGAGATGACGGCGATTGACACTAAAAATTAGGACTTGCGGCACCACGATGGTTTGCCCAAAAGGTTAGAAGATCCACCTTCAAAGCCAGATCACCCCTGAGCACTTCACTCACAGCTCATCAATCCGTTCGACACTTGCAGATGCGTATGTAGAGTAACTCATGTGCGCATGCGGATATGGTATCATGAGATGCAGGAGGCGGCTTTGGTGGCAGATGGTACGGAGGAACGCTTACATGATGACCGAGTATTCCGGGATACTGGAAACAAGCAATCGCGCAGCCAGTGCATCTGGACACTGACTTAGAGTATGTTGTCAATCTAATGATCAGATGGAGCAGTTTCAGGTAGCAATAACCTCTAGCACGATGGATTGAGTTTTGTAAATAATGAACGTACTTTGCAACCCGCCAGGTTGGCTAAGAAATAAGGTTGGCTAATAAATAAGGTTAGCTCTGCTTGATCAGCTGGAAGAAGCAACTGTGGATGTAACAAAGCCGCAAGCCGGCGGCAGCACGTTGGTCAAAGGTCAGGAACAGGTGTTGCTTCAAACTCTGCAAATTTTTTTTTTCGATTTGTACTTATCTGATTCGGTTCCGCTTACATACCGCAACATTTTTCTCTTTCCACGTCTGTCTGCTCAAACGATATCCTTGTATTCTCATTGGCAAGGATTGTTCCCTTCCTGACACCGGCTAGTTGCGCAGGGAGAACCATTACATACTGACGCCCTTTTTGGGCTGCAGCACGTAGGCTGGATCATCCATCACAGCAATGGTGAGGCACGCTCCTTGCCTTGCGTTGCTCAGAATGTCGTATCCATCCCGGCACTACGTCAACTGACCACATGAAAGCTCTTCCTGAACCCAATCTCTTACAGAGCCATGCGCGTCGGTTTTCCAAGTCCTCGGGCTTTGGCAGTCCACATAGTGTTCCTTTCGGCCTCTGTCATCTGTAGATGCTGTGCAGTGCTGGTCCTTCAGAGACTTTTATATTCATGTTTCGGTCCAGATCCAAGGTCGTCTACTTTGACTGCGTGGTTATCTTTCTTCCTGCAAGTATCTCACCGTGAGCTCCACATGCTTGATAATAATCTGTTCATGACATTTTCTGTGCCTGATGGATTGTCATAAGATATCCAAACTTCAAGATAGAACAAATCTATTTGTACAATGCTGGAGTACGATAAGTTTCTCACTCTCGTTGACATGATTGACACACAGAAGACGTTAACGAGAACGTTACTTATACTCAGCTCGCTGTCCTTTGAAATCGGAACTTGAGAAGTCATTCGCCTCAAGGCACTTACAACGAACTTGAAGCTGAAAGCTTGAACCTCCACGCCGCAAGTCACAAGATTGCAGACATCAGATAGCCCTTTCTGAAGCTGAAAGTGAAAGACCAGAGCTAAATCCCGATATGTACCAACCACTCGACAGGCTTCTCGTCGTCTGTTTCTTATCTTCTCTGTTTCAGCAAACATCACTACCATATCGCATATCAGGCTACCGCGGGAGGGAGCAAAGAAGCCAGGTTCTGAATAACAGCAGAATATTGCCACCGGGAGATGCAACTTTCCGTTTCAAGCATTATGACGTATAAATTCCAAACTGTGGCCAGAAAGGTATATTTACTTTGAAAACAATCAACTCAGACTACTTTGTCACTATTAAGGACGTTTACCAGCCGCGTTTTTCTGACGGCATAGAACCATGTGAACCATGTATGAAACATGTTCACCTGTTTCGTGCTTCCATAAACCATGTCGGTCCAATATGTCAGGAACTAGCTCATCATGTTGAGCCGCCATCGATCATAACCGGTACCACATGCCGCCGAGATGACGCTCATGATCTGAGCAAGCAACTATGGACTCGCACCGCGCATGAAGTGGAAATGATTCTGGAATTTTGAACGATGTTCGATATATCTTATGGTTGACATCAGCGGCCTCAGTGCTGAGAGCGAAAAGATGTCATTGAATGCAAAGCTATCTCTTCTTAACGTCATTGACAATTTGCCGAGACACTGGTCCAAGACTTATACCTCTGATTATGAGAACTACAACTCCCAAATGGGACTCGAGTTACATCGCTGAATCTTGCCTGAATGATTCAAATAACGTATAAAAGAAGCAAGTGCAAAGAAAAAGCTCAGAAGAAGGTACATAACCGGTGGGCGTTGACAGATTTCACATGAGTGTTGCGTCCTCAGTGTGACTTTTTTTTCAGAATGACTCGGCGTTCAAAGTCGAGATTCTAAAAGATGGTCTCATATTGCAGGCATCGTTTCCTCAATTCCGATGCATATTAGCGCTTTAGAGCTGTTTCCAGTTCCCACCACTAAGTGAAAGCTGATATGAAGAGTATGCGTCATGGTGATGCGCAGTATCTTGTAAACTGTATTTGACGCTCACGAGGAGTGGGTAAGTAGACTACTTTTTTTTGGGCGGCACTCATTAACTTGCCGCGGATCTCTTGTAAGAAAAAATCATCTCGAATTTTCGGAATTAAGGATTCTCCCTCAGACGGCAAAGACGAAAACAAATCTGGAGATATGACCCATACGAAGGTAAAGCCAGATCTAGAAGCCCAGGGGGTTCTTCTGATCTGTTCCACAGGCCAGAAACTAGGCATTGAACGCATTTAGCTCGAACGTGCTCTATTTGATTTTGATGAACTATCGTCAAAGAAAGTTTTCGTGTCTCCCTGCAAACGACGGTTCATCGGACGACGAGCAAGGATTGTACCCACAAGTTGGCTAGGTACATATTCTCTGCGTTCAATTCGGAAATGATGCTTGGTGGCATCTGAATCTGAGACCCGTCCATCCCGGTTATACGCCGGCAAGAAGAGAAAAAAGAGGACGACTTACGGCGAGTGCTTCCCTCCATCATCCGAAGAACTCGTCGAATAAAGACACTGGGCAATCAATTTCCGGATTTAGCAGGTGCAACGGGAATCATACACATCGCAAGGAGTCAAGGAAGGTGCTCCTAACGTGACATCGACGTCGGTGGGCCTAATCGATGATTTGCTGCTTGGTTTGTCACAAAATAAGTAGACCCTATCCCTTCCACTGTACACCGCCGGGCCGGGAGTTTGGATTCGGCTTTATCTATACCCTAGGTAAGGTACTACATGGTCTTGCTGTACACTCAGTGTTCTTACACCTGTCAATTAGTCATTCGATTTCCGGCTATCCTCTCAGGAGTGATACATCATTGACAGAAGGGATAATTCTGTCCTCTCCGGAGATACCACAGGAACGCTGCTCCGAACAGCTCTCTCTAGCTGAATGGAAAGCCCGAAGCGATCCTACAAATGAATTCCTGAATCTTATGGATTTCAAGCAATGCCGAATGTTCGACGAGGGGAAAGAAAGGCAAGAAAGGCAATTATATTCCAACCTACGTATAGTTCTGCTAGTACTACTTAAGTTAAGCTTCAACATCCTTCATGTGTCGTACATCTTTGATATTTTTTGCATGTACTTGGCAGCATAGTTGCATGTCATACCATATGCACATGTAATATCTTTGCCCAAGAGATGGCTTTTGAAAGTTTTGCCATCATATATATCTAATTATAGACCAGATAAATACAGGCCCCGGGAAGTATGTTGATCTAAAAAATAGCGTGTTTGGGGCATAAAATGGCCAAATCTCGGGCCAAATATAGCGTGTTTGAGGCTTCGAAGCGGAAACTTTTGAGAAAAACAAAGGTGGTTGATTGACATCGCGTCGTAAGGTACGCGACAAGTGATAGGAGTAAGGGACAACCGCTTAAGTTACCGAGTCACGCCATCGAAATACGTCCCTTTTCCTTCCGTGTCCCCCCCCCTCTGGAAGGACGCCAGTCCGGTTGATACACTCAAACCCCTCATAAGCCATGGCCCCTCTGGATAAGGCAAAAAGTGTGGGTTATCAGGGAGTATAGGGTATGGGGTTGTTGTTGTAGGGTCATTCACCTCCAAACCTGAAAGAAAGATCCAGAGATTGCTAACAGCATACCCAATCTACCTACCATTGAATTGCTCAGACTTTTGATCTCCTTTGACGAGTCAGCATCACAACCCGTTCCTAAGATTGAGCTTCTCAACCAAGAGGTACACGAAAAAAAATCATGAGGACAATGTTCTATCAGCCAATACTGTCAATTTAATGCATCATTTTATGGTAATCAGCAGTACACCAAGAATACAATATATACATTATAGGATTCTTGCCAATGGCAGGGATTGAACCTGTGCCTCTGACGAAAATTGCTTCAATGACTACAATAACCACTCAGCCAGACAACGATTATAAGGATACAAACCTATTAGTGTAAGTGGAGGCAAGCCTCCCTTTATAACTACCCCTGGAACCCTAAGCCCTAACCAAACCTTAAAAAAACCTTGACTGAACTCTAACAAAACTCTAGTCAAACCAGAACACTTAACAAGAACCCTAACCAGCCTAACTGTGTCTCAACAGACAGGCTTTATGGGTACATAGACCCATTGTATTAATTGATCACAAGCTGACACATAGTCTACTTGTTATAATGCTTAGTGCTACACCTTTGGCCTGGAAAATTGTTGGTTCAACCCCTTTTAGATGAGTTTTTGTCATGGAATGCATCACAGGTATATGGTAATTACCATACATAATGCATCACAACCCCTCCATCTGGTGGTCCACTCATGAGCCACAAATCACTATACATACATTTTCAGTACATCCAGGGCAGTCACAAGCAAGCAAAGCTCTCCTTCAATTATCTTACCACAGATTGTACACAACTGTCTCTCCAACAAATTGAGACTCCTTCTACTTTTGTTTTCAAAGGATGTGGTGCAATGATCGACTGTCTTCATGCTCTGAGTCTGCTATAATCATGGAAACACCTTCCTGTGGTTCAGTTTGAGAGATGGCACCATTACAACTGCTGTCCTGATCATTGTTCATGCCAAGATCTCTAGAACAATTGTCTTCAATGGTCAGGCCTTGTGCTGTTCTGTTAGACATGACATTATGTCAGTAAATGGCCTATCACGCTAATCAATGCTACATGCTCTCTTCAACCAATGTCTCTTCTAAATATCCATCATCTTTGTCCTCCCATGTGAGCTCTTCTGGATTGACAACAAGAAAATTGACCGAGGTGATGTTAAGGTAATGTCATCATGATGTCAAGTAATGCATCAGCTTTGAAACACACTTGAACCAAGGCAAATCCTCATTATTCACTGGAAAATGGGTCTACTCCCATATGAGGCCTTCTATGGCCTTCAAAACGATTCTAGAACATTAATATCCTTCAAAAAAAATTACATGTTTAAGGGTCCTTCTTCCTCTCCTATTCTCCAGTGTGTACCCCTTGTTCTCAACAGTTCTGGGAGGGTATCTATTTCTACTATGCTTGAGAGACTGGAACTACAGTTCATTCTAAATGCTTCACCAAAGTTGTTATCCAGGATGATTGTAAGCATGGCTTACTGTAACCTGCTGGTTATGGTCTTGTGTCCCAACATTCATGCTATGATAAGTCAGACCAGTTGTTGTTGAATCTACCATGTATGCATGGAGTTGTAAGACAACTCTTGTCTCACAAATGAGTACAAAAATGTATCTATTAACCCATCTATCTACTATCAACAGTTGGGAGTTCCAAAATTTTGAGCAAATCATGAATAGCAAAAAACATCAACAACACTTTTTGCCAATCAGACTTCTGGAATCAATGCCATAACTTATGAATAAGATGCACCTGCACTGAATGAGGGAAGATACTTCTGAATGATGCTGGTTGAGCATGTCCCAAAAGTTGGAAGTTCTAAATCATAATACTGACTTATACAGCTGATTTAATCTCTGCTTTGGCATGTCAAGAGGCTATTTTGACATACAAAGTTGACAACCTCATTAGATAGTAGTGCAACTCCAAAAATCTGTCAGGAGACTACTTACAAGTAGTTAGAAGGTATGCATACTAAATTAACTTGTATGATTTAAGATTATAAAGGGTCAAGAGATGTGTAGAAGTATAAGTATTAGTTACCACAGTATGGCAGAGGTTGTGTCCTGATGAGAATGGTGCCAGGTTTGAGGTTGGTCCTGGGGAAGAATGATGCTGTCAGGTTCTGCTGACCATGG
>JAGGAV010008102.1:0-16796 GCA_017657295.1 Termitomyces sp. DKA64 | reverse complement strand
AAGAAGGCCTTCACCTCCACCCTGATCCTCTGCCACTTTGACCCCACTCTCCCCATTGTACTCAAATGCAATGCCTCCAACTATGCCATTGCCAGGATACTTTTGCAGATGGGTTCCAATAGCAAGGACCTCTACCCCATTGCCTTCTACACCTGCTCTATGATCCCTGCTGAGCTCAATTATGACATCTACAACAAGGAGCTCCTCACAATTGTTGAAGCCTTTCAGCAGTGGAGGGCCTACCTCAAAGGGACCCTGCATTGCATACAAGTCTACTCAGACTACAACAACCTACAGTACTTCATGACCACCAAGCAACTTAGTTGATGACAAGCCTGCTGGTTCAAAACTCTGTCTAAGTATGACTTCACCATCCACTATTGCCCAGGATGACTCAGAGCAAAACCTGACACCCTCACTTGAAGGCCAGACATCTACCCAAATAAGTTGTTTGAGGCTGAATAGAACACTTTCAACCACTGCATGGTAATTCCCCCCAAACATCTTCATGCTGTACTAATTATGAACAAAGAAGAGATCCTCCACCAAATCTGAAACACCCCTCCAGACACCTACTTCACCCAGCATGACCCTTGGAATAGCTCTGCCAATGCCTCACACCTGACCCCACCTTTACACTATCTCTGGACCACTGACTTCTGCTCCAGGATGGCCAAATATATGCCCAATTTGCCTCAACATTCTCTGGCAGCACCACAACCACAAGCTCTGGGGACACCCAGAAATATGTAAGACCCTCCAACTCATCTCCTGGACTTACTTTTGGCCAGGGATGAAGAAGGACATCACTCATTACATATAAGTCTGTGAACCCTGTCTCCAAGCCAAGGTCCCTTGACATTGCCCATACAGTCTGCTAAAGCCCCTCCCCATTGGCTGCCATCCTTGGTCCTTGATCTCAATGGACCACATCATTGAACTCCCTGAATCCAAAGGTTCTGATGTCATCCTCATCATGGTTTGCCAACTCACCAAGCAAGCCTTGTTCATCCCCTGCTGGACCACTGACAATGCCCTGGAGTTTGCCAAATTATTTTTTGAACATGTCTTCTCCAAGCATGGACTCCTGGGCAACATCATCTCTGACCATGGCCCCTTGTTCATCTCCAGGTTCTGGCAATCACTATGCAAGGCACTTGAAATCAAGACCAACCTCTCAACCACCTACCACCCAGAAACTGACAGACAAATGGAATGAGTAAACCAGACCTTAGAGCAGTACTTCCACTTCTATGTTAACTATTTACAGAGTGATTGGCATGCAGAACTGCCCCTCACCAAGTTTACCTACAACAACACCCCCCACTCTGCTACCAGAGTCTTCCCATTTTATGCCAACAAGGGTTACAACCCCCAACTCACCCTGTCCCTCAAGGACATCCCCTTGCATGTTGCCCACAAAGTTGCTGAAGACCTCTAGTCCCTTCACCAACTACTCTGGGATGAGATCAACACTGCCAATTGAGCCTACTCCAAGCACACTGACACTTGATGTGAAATGACCCCTGACTGGGCCCCTGGCACCCTTGTCTGGCTTGACTGGCACAATCTCAAGACTGAGAGACCCTTGGTGAAGCTTGGTCACAAGTGGCTTGGCCCTTTCAAAATCCTCTGGAAGGTTTTGACCCATGTCTACAAGCTTGACCTACCTCCAGGGCTGAAAGGCCTCCACTCCATCTTCCACATCTGACTCCTTGAGAAGTATGCTCCAGACCCCTTCCCAGCCAATGTCCAAGCTGACCCCCACCCATTGAGGTTGAGGACAAGTACCACTACAAGGTGGAACACATCCTTGACTCCTGCCTCATCTGTGGTCAGCTCCAGTACCTAGTCCATTGGAAAGGCTACAGACCCAAGGACAACACTTGAGAACCCTGGAACAACCTCTCTGGAGCCCCTGCCAAGCTTTGGGACTTCCACTGGTGACACCCCACCAAGCTCTGGGACTCCTGGGACTAGCATGTACAGATGGCATCAGTGGGCATAACCTCCACCTCTGGATTTAGCAGGAATCCAACTCTCACCAATACCACTTATGTTCTCTCTCTCACTTTTCCTCATATAAACTGAAAATTACACTCAGATGGCAAGAAAATGTTATCTACATTAGTTTGAGTACACTATGCCACAACACAATATAACAAGAAAGCCCAAGAAAAATTGATTGACATCAGAGGCATGACCTTCTCACCCCTCCTCCTCTGGAAACCCCCTCTCCATCCCTGTTATTGCTACATCCATCTCCATCTGAGCCACCACTGTGGCTAGCAGCTCCTTGTGCCTTGGTAGGGCTTCCTCCGCATTAACCACCACCTCCCACCAAGACCTGGAGTCCACTGGATTTCACCAGCAGTGACCCACCAACAGCCACTCCATCTGCCCCAAGTCCTACTTGAACTCTGGTGGGAGGTCCCCCAACATTCTTTGCACACCATCCTGCACCAATGCAAAAGCCACTGTCACCCTATCCAGGAGGATCTGATGTTTGTGGATCCAACCTAAGGAGGGGAAATTCAAGGTTAGTGACAGAGGCAGTCCAGGCAAAAGTACTTATGTAGGAGTCTTCCCCACCCTGCAGCCACCTCATTGGCCAACCACCCCTCCTGATGCCTCCCTGTCTCTACCTCTACCTGGGTCACCTGCAGCTCTGAACTCACTTGCCATCTTACCACCACACTCTCCTCTGCATGGGCCTCCAATTGCTCCAGGTGTCCCTGGAGCACCTGGACCTTGAAACCCCTTTCTCCCACCTCCTGCAGAGTGGACTCCCAATCCTACCAAGCCACATCCTGATCCCACCATACCATCTCCAGTTCCTCCCACAATCCCCAGAGTTCCTCTCCCTGCATCACCAAATGCCCCTTGAGTTTAGTTACCCTCCAGTGCAGAGCAGAGTCCCCAGATTGCCCCACCAGTGCCCCCAACCCTGATAAATAGACATGTGAACTGGAGGGGCCTGCCATCACCATCTCTCCACAGGGCCTCTTGCTGGGCCCAGCCTCTGGAAGAGGGGATGCCCTATGCTTGCCTTTGGCCTGCATGCTGGGGGCTCCCTCCTTACACCTGCCCTGGGGTGGCACAACTTTTTCTAGGGGACAAAACCCCTCCCCCTCAACCTCCCCTCTGGGACCATCCAATTGAGGCACCCCCTCCCCACACCTAGAGACCCAACCCTGCTGCCCTTTGTTCAGCTGCTCCAGCACCCACTCCAACTTCCATTCCTGCTCTGCAGTAATACAAGCCACACACCAGTCCCTTGACACCAAGCACTTCTTGTGCCATGCATGACATGGAAGGCACACTGACAAGTCCCACTGGGACCTCACCACTGGCTCCTTGAACTTGCAAACCTCTCCCCAGCAAGTACAGGTCACACACTGAGCAGCAGGTCAGCTAAAGTACAGTAGCAAGATTGCCCTGCAACTTACCAGGGCCTCTGCCTTACACCACTCTAGGGTGGGGGGCCCCTGGACCTGCCCCACTGCCTCTGTGAACCAATCTGCCATCACCTCCAACTGGGGAATCTGCTGAACATCTGGAACCACCTGCACCATCCCCAAGCCCAGAGTCAGCTGGGCAGGACAAGCTAGAGAAGGGGGGGAAGGTTGAGTAGGCAGCTCCAAGATATTAGCTGGGGCTGGGACTGAGGAGGGACCCACCACTGCCCTGGACAGCTCTGGGGAAATGATTCAGTATGTGATGGGCACACCTGGAAGACTAGCCACTTACACTGTCAGTACATTGCATCAACCTTCCTCTGGTCCTGATGCTGGTCAAACTCCACCCTCCAGGCCTCATACCTGGCCCAGACCTCCATGTGATTCTCATCAAAAGGTGGAGGAGTGGAGGACAATAAAGATGATGAAGTTGAAGAGGCTGGAGAGGATATGGAAAGGTAACAATGATAGACTGGACATGTTTTGGTCCCCTTTTATTTTTTTTTCTAGAGAGCTTATTGTTGAAGAAGTCATCACACTTTGACTTTGATTCCCATGCTACCACTGACCATCAGAGATTTCCCCACACCTCAAAGGATCTCAACACTGAATGGGGGGTGATGTCATGACCCATCCCTGGACCCTGCCTCACCTCCAGACCTACCCTGACTAAACCTAGCAAGCCTGGAGCATATCCCCCTCCTTCCCCAACCTCTACAATACTCCCCTATCCCTGGCACCCACTCCAGCAACCCCCAACACTTCTCCAGAGATCCTCAATGCTTCTCTGGCATTTTCTGTGATCCCCCTGGCCCTTCCCCAGTGTCTGGGTAACTCCAAAGTCCCTCCACTCTCCCCCAGCATGCATCATGGTTACATATCAAGACATTACCAACACCCAGCTAGTCAGTCTCAGGATGCCCCAAACAATTGTACCTGAGACTCACCTGCATAGTCTGACCTCAGACCCACAGTCCTGGAGGAGTTCCCCTTGCAGGTATTTAAGCCATAGAGTAGTGATAGTTAAAGTAGTCTTGATATTACCTACATTCTCATGTTTGCTATGTTTCTTGTGTCCTGTCTCATTGTTTTGTATTGTCTTGCTCAAATCTCATCTGTTTTGATCTTATCAGTTTCAATCTTATCAGTTTCCTTTCCCATCTTCATTTCTGATCTCCAGCCTCTAAGTCTTGCCTTGCCTCATTTTCCTTAAGTCTCTTGTCTTGTCTTGACCCCCCAATTACATTCATCTTCATTTCTACTGTCTCAACTCTATTTCTACACTCTGTAATCTCCAAAACCCCCCACACCCTTGACTCAGAATCCAACCCTGAGTTTACTGTGTTCTTAATATTTCATCTCCAGAGCTCCATGCCCTACTCACTCTCCCTCATCCACTACTCCCACTCCTTTGTCTAGGCTACCAGAGTACCCCAGACTTCCCCAGACCAGAGCTCATTGGAGCCTGGGATTGTGAGTGTTGACATTGTATCTGCCTAGTAAGGGACTTGCCCAGTGCAGCTGAGCCCCTGTGGTCAGTGGAACCTGACACTTAGCACCAACATTGTCAATGAAGCTGAGTATGTTATGTGGAATTTCTGGCTGCAAGATGAAGGTGACATCATTGTGAAAGATCAGTACTGAGTTGGTCTAGCCCATAGGTAAAGTGACCAAGCAAAGCACACTGAAGGGGGTCTGAAAGGTCATTAAGTCCCATGATGCTGCATCAATTAGATGTTTGTTATAGCTGACATAAAGGTCTAGTGTAGCACCACAAATATGTCCAGCAAATGATTCAGTGACATGATCTGGGAAGGGTGGGACCTTGGAATGATGAATGGTGACCTGGTTGAGCAGCTCTAGACTGTGTACAAGTCAGAGCTTACCATTCTTTAAGACACAAAACCAGCAAGATCAGTAAGCCAAGTTGGAAGGTATACAGATGCCAGCCTTGATCTTATCCCAAATGATCTTGCATACTTCCTTTTCAAGTCCTGGGGGAATGGGGTGATTGTGCTGGACCCAGGGAACATGAGGAATTGTTGGTATATGGACTGGGGGAAAGAAGTCAGGATGGAGGCTTCCTCTTTCTGAGTTGTCTTAAGCAAATGCTTTTTCTTGCTTAGCAACCATGTTGATTAAGACCTTGAGTTTGTCACTAGTGAGGAATCCTGTGTCATGGTCCTTAACAAATGTTGCTAGTTAGTCATGGGTGAATTGTTGGGTCAGTATGGAGGGCAGAGGATTTGGATCAAGGGTTGGCATAGTCACCAAGGGGTCACCAATAATATGTTGCTTCATTTGGAAATCCTTGCTAACATGTCTGGCAACTGGTTTGATCTTCATAGCAATGGGTTTGTACTTCTTCTTTACCTGTACACCTTTGCATTTAGTGAGTTCATTAGTGACATATTGGGCAGAAAATGGAATGTAAATATAGGAAGGGGTAATGTCTGTAATGCTTGTGTCAGAAGAAAGTGTCTGTCCAAGAATTAAAGGATTTGAAGAATCAGTTGAAACAAAATAAGAGTGCAAAGGTAAGGAACAAGATGATAGGTCACAAGCAGTTGTATAGAGATAGGTGAGTGTAGAGTCTGTATGAGAAGCAGGAGTTGTAAGTAAAACATCATTGTCTAGATCACAAGAAGCTGTACAAGTCACTAGACCAGTTGAATGATCATAGCTTATCACCAATGCTATTGTATTGGCATCATCGCTAGTCATGTTGGCAATGAAAGCATTGAGGTGGTTCAGTTTCATAGTAAACTTTCTGGGGACTGTTTCTTCTAAATTTCCCCCTTGGAAAGGTCAGTATGGTGTGTCACATGCCAGAATTCAGGTTGGTAATCATGATAGTTGTTTCTGTGTTGCTAAGAGTATTGACTACACTCTGGGTAAGAATGTCAAATGGTCAGCTGGGTAAGAATGTCAAATGGTCAGCTGAGTAAGATATTGTAGGTGGGTGAATGAAGAACATGGATCTGCAAATACAAAGTCAAGTTGCTGATGGTGCAGGGGATGTTATGCATGAGTCCTAGTGACTAATCCATAGTTCCATTAGTGCTTTGCATGTTCAGGACAACAGCAGGGTCATAGGATAAACCAAGGTCATTAGCAATTTCTGCCAACATAGATATGATCTGAGAGCCACTATCTGTAATACATTCTATTTCCTCACAGCTGTCAATCAGCATCATAATGGGCTGTAGTGACTGGGAATCCTTAGTGATTGTGAGCACTACTGGCTCTTCCCCTGGAGGTAGCAACTCAATATATGCCTCAACAGGATTCACTGAAGTGACTTGTGACTAGTTGGGTGAGAGTCCATTAACTATAGAAACATTGGAACCAAGAGAGAACTGGGGCTCATCCATAGCAAATGTTGGTAGGGCTTCTTTGAATATGTTGCTAGGGTCTTGTATATGTTTGCATTAGTGCTGGCAAGTCACTTAGGGGTGACTGCAGTTTGTAACTGGTTTCTGAGATCTGGTGCCATTGAGCAGAGCCTGCCAACTGATACTGTAACCTTAGTGCTTAATACCCTGTCAAATACTGCCTTGGACTGTTGAATATCATATATTGGTGGCATCATTTGGTAGGCAGCATTGTTACATTGTTCTGGGGCAGCAAAGTTTTGGTTGGCAGGTGGGGCATAGCATCCAGTGATATCAGAAAAAGGGTGAACAGAGGGCTGATTAATGGGCTCAGATTCCTTAGCAACTGCAGGGTTGTCCAATCAGTTGGTTGCTTTGCCTTTGTCAGCTGGCTTAGCAGCAGGAGTTGGTATGGGGTCAGATGGGGGAGGGGTCATGGAATTGTTGCTATTCAATTTAGTCACTTTCAGTGTGTTGTTAGTCATTCAGTAGGGCACATGTGGGACTTGTACTCCATCAAATCTTTCAGCACATTTCAAAGCAAAGAGTTCTCATTCTAAGGCCTCAATGCATTTGTCCTTGGTTAGCAATTGACCAGTAGCAACATCCTGTTGTAATACTTCATGAATTAGTGACTGCTGCATAGTTGCTTGCTCAGGATCCAGGTTAGCATTTAATGAGAGCCTACCAGTGACAATTTGACCTGGATTAAGATGGTGCCATTCTTCTATACATTCCTTGTATAGCCTCTTCCTGAAGTAGTTGGGAATCATAGCACTGGATGGTAAGACTATTTTTCCTTCAGCATTCTGATATATTTTACCTTGCTGAAGCATAGGCTCCAGATAAATGCAAGTGCCCCTGACCATAGTGTGACCTGTCTCACCACAAAAGTGACAAGTGTTATTTGAGGGTTGATGGTTCTGATTGCTGTTGTCAGTAAGCAGAGCCTTGAGCCGTTCTAAGGTGCTAACAATTGCCATGGTGGTCACTAATTCCAGAGTTTTGTGTTTTGAGGTATGGGATGTTGGAAGTGAGGCAGTAGCTGTAGGCATGGTAAATAATGCCAGGAGTGCTAGTGACAGGGCTAGCCAGTATGCTGAATTTGGTCATTGCTGTGTCAGTACCTTTTAAAACCCATTTGGCACCATTGAGGACCTGTTTCACATCATAAGGGTCCTCAGGGTGGTGGTCAGGAAGTGTAATTTCAAGTCAGCAGATGATTTTGGACCATAGCAATGTGAGAATGCCTTTTTGGAAGAGTCAACATTCCTCATTTTGATATAACTTGCCATTAGTGAGGAGCCACCTAACAATATGTTGGAAATCATGATAATAATCTGAAAACTGACCTAAAGTTGCCAACCCACTATTAAAAGTCTGATTGACTAGTTGTTCAAGGTTGCCAAGGGTGTATCTTGCACTAGCATCAGCTCTGAGGTATAACCTGAGTACTGCTGTTTTCCATTCCTGGTCAGAGGAAGGCCAGTGTAAGGGCAACCTCTGGGAGCAACAGCTAAATCATGCAGCTAGCAGGGGGGAATCTGAAGTATATTAGAACAGGTAATCAACAATACAAATAATAACTAATCACCTAGCAGAGGGGAATCTGAAGAGAACAAGTCTAAGGATCCCTGCTGCTTGGTGCAGCACATCAGCAGGTGGCAGAGGCATGGGAACAACTGTATAGACAACTGGAGTTGACTGAAAGTGCTTGCTGAGGGATCACAGCAAATTCTCTGGGTCTCTGGAGATCTCTAGGAATCTGTAGAGTGCCCCAGAGACATCAAATGAGCCTCAGATGAGTGGAATTGGTCTTGGAGAGTTGGTGTTAGTCTGGGGCAGAGGTCAAAAAGGAAGTCCCCTAATATCATCCCCTCTCTGGCATGCATTGCCTTGACACATGGGGTAGAAGAAGTTCTGGATTGCCTGGTCTGCCAGCAAGAGAGGATAGATTCCTCAAATGGCTTGGGGTGTGTCTGGGTGTCATTAGTGAAACTCCCTGACTAGTCCAGGCACATGCACATTCTCCCAGGGTTCCCAGAAGATGTCCTTGATTCTGTAGCCTTTCCACTTCACCTTGTATTCTCCCAAGTTCCCAGGAGATGTCCTTGATTCTGTAGCCTTTTCACTTCACCTTGTATTGTAACCACTACCAGAATAGACAGCTATCCAGGATCTCCTCCACCTTGTACTCCTTGTTGTTGTTGACCACCACCAGAGGTGGCAGGGATGCCAGGTGTTGCCCTGGAATAGGGTCTGCTAGTGCCAGAGTTAGCTTGACCACATTGAATACCAGATGGAGTTGGCACATTCCTGTGGGAAGCTGGAGTCAGTAGGCTAGCAGCCCTACCTGTCATTCTACCATGAAGGGTCCTAATAGCTAGTGTGGAAGCTTTTTTGATGGTCAGGTGGTGGTAATATCAGAGGTATTCAGGTAAACTTGATCTCCAGACTAGTACCTGGGCACCAGGATTCTTCCACAGTCATAGTATCATGCCATGTTGTCCTTTGCCTTTGCCAAAGTTGCCTGGGCTTCCTCCTGTGCAATCTTCATCCAGTCCACAAATTCATTCATGGCCTCATTCTCTGAAGGTCAAGCCTGGGGCTCAAAGCCCATGCACAGGTGACATCTGGTGTCCAGGAAGAAGGGTGAAACTTGAGTGGCTATGTGAATGTGGTTGTTGTACTGAAACTCAGCATTGGGGAGGAGTTCATCCCAGTTGTCCTGGCACTCATTGCAGAAGAGGTGGAGGTATTGTTTGAGTTCCTGGTTCACACATTTGGTCTGGCCATCAGACTGTGGGTGGTAGGTGGTGGAGGGGTGCAGCTTAACATTAAGAAGATGGTAGTGCTCCCAGGTGAATTCCAACATGAGTTGTAGACCCTGGTCAGATACATAGGCATTGGAGAGGCCATGGAGTTTCTAGATGTTCTTCTGGTACAGGTTGTGGCACCCATGGCAGAGCAAGTGGTGTGAGTGGGGATGAAGTGAGCTTGCTTGCCACAGAGGTCCACTACCACCATGATGGCATCATGGCCATGAGCATTGGAGAGCTTTACAATGAAGTCTACCAAGGTGATGCTCCATTTCTCCAAGGGGATAGGCAGAGGATGGAGCTGTACAGAGGGGAGGTGACGTTGGGGCTTGGTCTAGAGGCAGAGATTGCAGGTGCTGGTGTAGGACCCAATATACTGGGACATGGGGCCACCAGTAGTTCTGGGACACTAGCTCCAATGTCTTCTACTGGCCAGGGTGTCCTGCAATCCAGGAATTGTGATGCTGCTCTACAATCCTCCAGTGGAGCTCTGGGTCATTGGGCATATAAATGCAGTCCCAGAAGGTCAGGAGTCCATTGCAGAGGGCCCATTCATCAGCATAGACAGACTTGGTGCTAGTGGTACATCCCGACTTGAGTGCCTGGGCTGCCTGAGCAAGAAGTTCCTCCTACAGACCATCCCAGTTTCCTTGCCAGATGTCCTGGAGGATCTCTACCTCTGCTCCTTTGATGACTAGGCCTTCTATGGCTTGGATCACAAACAACTTGGGTTGGAGGAGGACAATGTTACTGTTATTATTTCCCCCTGTGCCATGGTCAGCTTTCTTGGACAGGGCATCCAGCTTTTCCATACTCCAGCCTGGCTTGTGGTGTAACAAGAAGTCAAAGTTGGCTAGGTAGGGGGACCACCAGGCCTGCTAGCAATTCAGCTTCTTGGCTGTCTGGAAGTACTCAAGGTTCTTGTGATCTGTCCACACTTCAAACTTATGCTGTGCACCCTCCAGGAAATGCCACCACTCCTCAAAAGACCAGATAATGGCCAACACCTCCTTGTTATGGATTTCATAGTTGCACTCCACCATGTTCAGGCTCTTGAAGTAGAAGGTCACCAGATGCCATTTCCCATCCTCCCAGGATTGTTGTGACAGAACAGCTCTGGTGGCAAAGTTGGAGCTGTCAGCTTCCACCTGGAAGGGGGAGTTGTTGTCCAGGAAGAGGAGCATGGGTCTGGAGGTAATGGTATGCTTGAGATTATCAAAGGCCATCTGCTCTGGGGGCCCCAGCTCCAGGCAGCATCCTTTGCAGTGAGGTCAAACAACAGTTGGGCATGATGGGAGAAATCCTGGATGAACCTCTGGTAGAAGTTAGTGAAATGTAGGAAGGCCTGCACTTCCTTCTTGTTCTTGGGCTCCAGCCACTCCACAATACCTGCCACCTTCACCAGGTCCATCTCTGCAGCTCCATGTGAGATGATCAACCCAAGCTACTCTCACACTTCTTCAGGAGGTAGAGTTGGTGAAGGCAGAGGCATTCCAAGACAATGCATGTGACCCAGCAGTGCTCCTCTAACATCTTGGTGTAGATGAGGATGTCATCAAGGTATATGCACACTATGCCTTTGGCAATGAGGTCCCAGAAGATGTTGTTCATCATCATCTGGAAGGTGGCAGGGCTGTTGGTGAGTCCAAAGAACATGACAAGAGGTTCAAACAATCCCCACTTGGTCCAGAAGGTGGCCTTCCATTCATCTCCCTCCTGATTGTGTACATTGTTGTAGCCCCACTGGATGTCCAATTTAGTGAAGTACGGTGCCCTCCAGAGATTATTGATGAGCTCAGAGATAAGGAAGAGGGGGTAGCAGTTCTTCACAGTCATGGCATCAAGAACCCAGTAGTCTTGGACCAGTCAGAGAGAGCTGCCCTTCTTTTTGATGAAGAAGACCAGAGAAGCCATCAGGAATTTGGAGGGGTGGATATGACTGGAGGCCAGATTCTCCTGCAGGAAGACATTGAGTTTGTCCTGCCCCCTTGGCACTAGCAGATAGACCTTACAGCTGGCAAGCTTTCCAGCATTAATTCAATGGCATGGTCCCACTGCTTGTGCTCTGGGAGCAAGTTGAAAGAGGCCTTAGCAAACATGTCCTCAAATGCATAGAGATATGGAGGCATGATGTCTTGAAATTTCCAGGGCATAGAGTTCACCACAAAGGCCTGGGCCAGTCACTGAGAGGTGGTCTGGCTGGCCCAGATCTCCACAATAGAGGGTGGGGAGCATAGGGTGGTGGCATATATCCAGTCTCCAACCTCCACTGCCTTGTCTGGAAACTCCAGGTCATGCAAGCCACTGAACTCCCCCCCTAGATCCTCCTCTAGGGTCCCTCCACTACTCCAGTCATCCTCATAGAGGGCCCTCTACAGGGGAATGCCAGGGGTAGGGGATCCAGAAGGTTCAGATCTGCAAAGAGAAGATGACCAGCACAGCAAGCCTGAATGGCCATGCACTCTTGAACCTCAGCTTGGTGTGGTTCCTTGACCTTAGTGGTGCAGGTGACACACCTCTGGGGGCACCAGCTCATAGTTACCTTGCCCCAGGCCCAATCTACTTTGGGGTTGTGCTCCCAGAGCCAGGTGAAGCCCAGGATCATATCCTGCTTGCCTAGGCTAGTGACAGCAAAGACCATGCACTTGGTGTGGTTCCAGTAGCAGAGGATGAGATTGACCACAGAGTTGATGGCACCTGCTTTGTTAGGTGTTCCATCAATATTGAACACTGGAATGGGCTTGAAGAGTGGCTGCATAGTCAGGTGGTGGCACTTCATGAACTCTAAATCCAGGAATAGCCCCATTGCTCCACTATCCAGGAGAGCAGTGACTCTGTGGTTCTGCTGAGTGTCCATGGTCTCAATCTCCACATCAAGGCATAAGGAGTTCACAGAGGAGTTTGTAGCTACTATATACTGCTGGGGCAGCTGGTGTTTCCAGGCAGGGCAGCACAGGTGGAGCCTAGCTAGCTCTGGGGAGCTTGGCTTGGGGTCCAGAGTGGGTGTTTGTATGTCTGGAGGGGAGTACTGAGGTTCTGTTGTCTTAAGACTGTTGATATCAAGAGAGGCAATTTCATTTTCTATTGATAGACAAGCAAACCTGTTAGTAACCAGTGATGGAGGCATACATCTCATCTGTCACTTGCCTAAAAATCCTCCTCCAGGCCTGGGAGGGGGGCACAAGCACCACTCTCCTCTGGGGTCAACTCTGTTGCTGGCTTGTTGGGTGAGGGATCTCTGAAAGCATCCTTCATGGCCAACAGTTGCAGGAGGAGCTCCTCTTGCTTGGCCATGGAGAGATAGTGTACCTCAAGACTCATCAGGCAGTGTTGTGTGAAGTGCCTCAGTTTTCCACATCTTCAGCACAGTAATGGTGTGGAGCAATGCTGTTGGGAGGTGTTGATGTCCATGGGACTGCCTAGAGGCAAGGGTTGCAGCATGGGGATGACTGGAGCAGGGGCAGGCACTGGATGTATAGGAGTGGGGTACTGGAGTGCAGTGGTGGAAGCAAGGCAGGGAGTTAGGTGCATGCAGCATAGCTCCCATCAAATCTCCATAAGCTGCCACTAATTCTGGGCCACCTTATACTAAGTGGCAATCTGCTCATTGTCTAGACAGCCTTCTGTGAGGTTGTTGATACATTCCAGTAATGTGGGGTGCAGGCCATCCTGGAACATGAGGCACAGTTGGAGGCCATTGAGGCTGCCTGCTCAACTAATGCCCAGAAGGAGTTGATATACTTGTTCAGCATCCTTTTCCCTTGCCTATACTGCTCCCAGTTGTGTAGCACTGAAAAAAAAAGCAGCAGTTTTGGTGGGGTTGATTGGAAAAACTCTGCCTGGAAGTTCCTTTCAAAGGCAGCCCAGTCAGCAAAACTTCCAACACTTCTGGGGTGTTGAAACACCTGCAGTGCATAGGTGGAGGCACATTTGGCCTTCATGTATGACAGAACCCAAGCTATTTTCAGTGCATTGGAGTCAAAGGTGTCTCTACTGAGGTGAATGTAGGTGATGCAGGACTGGAGAAAATGCTCTCTGCTGGACTGACTGCCATCATATGTGTCCAAGAGTACAGGATGGGGGATTTGCACTTGGGGGTTTACTGGAGCTGCCAGGGAAACTACTGAGGCTACCAGGGGTGTTCCTGTGGCTGGGGATGGCATGGAGGTGGGGGGCAGGCACTCTAGCAGTGCCTGAAGGGACTAGGAAATGAGCTTGGTAGTTTGGCAAAGAGTGGAGAGTTCAGTCATGTGATGGGTGAGGGAAGATTGGGTCAATTGCATCTGGCTCTCTAGGTGTAGCAAGTGAGTCCAGGCCTTGTCCTGCAGGGCCAAGGCCTCCAAGAGTGTCTGGGTTGGCAAGCTGAGACATAGGATTTCACAGGTGCTTAAGCCTGGTGGGCAAGCAACAAATAGGGGGCTCAGGGGTTCTGTGCAGCTATGAGGGGCTTCCAGATCAGGATTTGGAGACTTGTTCTGCTGTAAGGGCAACCTCTAGGAGTGGTGGCTAAATCATGTGGCTAGCAGAGGGCAATCCCAAGTATATTAAAATGGGTAATTGATGATACAAATAGTAACTAATCACTTAGCAGAGGGGAATCTGAAGAGAACAAGTCTAAGGATCCCCACTGCTTGGTGCAGTGCATCAGCAGGTGGTGGAGGTATGAAAACAACTGTATAGACAACTAGAGTTGACTGAAAGTGCTTGCTGAGAGATCACAGCAAGTTCCAGGGATCTCTAGAGATCTCCAGAGATCTGTAGCATGCCCTGGAGATGTCAAACAAGCCTCAAGGAAGTGGGATTGGTTTTGGAGAGTCAGTGTCAGTCTGGGGCAGGGGTTGGAAAGAAAGTCCCCTGACAGCTGGGGTGCCTGGTTGCCAATCATAATGTTATCACTAAATTCTGGTAACCTAAGCCAAGTTTCTGCTGTGTCATAGGAGATGTATCAAGCTGCATATTCCTTTCTTTGGGTGTTGTCTATAATACTGTAGTCAGCAAAAAGATATTCCAGTTCTTTGAAGTATTGGGAGAGCTCCCTCTGATGGCTCTCATCCCATTTAGGAGTGGTTGTGTCATTACAAGGAGGCATATGAGCATGACAAGCTACAGCATCATTGTTTATGATATCAATGGTTGGTAGTACAGGGGGAAGTGGATTATGGTTGTCAGTAGGGGATGCTGGAATAGAATGGAAGTCTGGAAAGAAGATTGAGGAGTCAGTAGCAGATAAAGGTGACAAAGGAGCACTAAGAAAGCTCTCTACAAAGGTTCCTGGGAAGTTGCCAAGTATTTTGCTAATGTCCAAGAGATTCCTAGCAGCTTCTAATTTGTCATCAAGGGGTTGAGGTTGAGAAGTTGGTGATGAGTCTGGGGATGTGGTTAAGGAAGTGTCAGAAGGATCAAAAGTTTCCAAGCAATGTCTTACTTGAGCTCTGGTTTCTGGTGGAATGTTTACCTAAAAGCCCTCATGGTGGGCTCCAAAATGATGTGCTCCTATGCCACCTGATCACATGCAATCAGATAGGGTAGCTGGCAGTAGGAAGGTAAGTATGAGGATGGGTTGGTAAATGTCCCAAAAAGCTAGAGTGGTATCTGTAATGTGTAGTGAAGTGTGGAGTGGTCACTAGAGTATGGCAATAGTCACTAATGCAGAGTCACTAGAATGTGTAGCAGGGTGACCCAACAACCAAGAGGGAAAGTTGCTATAAGTGGTTGGTTAAGGAAGTTGCCAAGGTGATGGGGGAAGAGTCACTAGGAGGAAGGGAGGAAGTTGCTAAGGTGTGCTGAGGGACAAAGCTGACACCTATAGATGGTGTATACTAAAAATCAAAAACTGGGTCATCAAGGCTTGTTACTAAGCTGTTAACCATGATGAAGAAGAGAGACAAGGACAAAGTCTGAAGTCTGAGAGTTAATGGACTTCAAAGCTGTACTGTGGGGGGGGGGGGGGGACAAATTCTCTGTTTTGGCTAGGTATGGACAAGGGGTATTTATACAATCTGTAAGTGTAGTAGTCAGCAATAAAAGTAGTCACTGCCAGCAATGGGGTCTGTCAATGTGTGTGTGCTAGGTGCCAATACAGTTTCCAAGGATATATATGCAATGTCAAAAGTGCATAATATCTATCAAATATAGAAGAAATCATACCACATGTCAAAGTCCAAAGTGTAGATGCTGTTCAGGTACATTGGTAAGCAAGACAATAAAAATGAAAATGAAAGTCATGTGTTTTTGACTGTCTAATGTTCAAAAGGCAGAAAGTCCCTTTGTTGCTATGTGATGACACTAGCAACCATCAGTAAGAAAGGTCTCAACTAGGTAGTTCTAGGTCTTGGGCCTAGGCTTTCACATGATGGGGCTGTGTTGGAGTCAGGTGCTGCATCAGATAAGATAACCTGAGATAGTGGTAATAGTGCTCAGCAACAATTGGGTCTTATCAGCACATTCATAGTGAGGGGCTTTACCATCTGTAGGGAGAAGGTCTTGAGCAAGAGGGATGGCCAGGGAAGTATTAGAAGTAGAGTGCAGGACCCATTGAGGATTATGAGAGGGGGGTGCAGTAGGAGTTTGTGAGGACTCAGAGGGCTTAGGGCAGCTAGGATGAGCAGAACAATGAGCTACTGGAGCATTACTATGCTTGTCAGCAGTTCAGGCAGCAGCAACCACATGTCCAGTCTCCAGGGTGGCCAGTCTGCATTTGGGGGCAGCAAGTGTCAGTTGCATCTGCTGTAGAGTAAAGACCCAATTGGCAGTCTAGTGAGGTGTCACAGCAGGACCCATCCTAGGGACAGGAGGCATGCCAGAGGCCTGGTTGGAAGGGCAAGCAGAGGGTATCACAAAAGGGGTACAAGTTGTAGAGGTAGGGGGAGACCAAGAGTCAGAAGACATAATAGAGAATAGAGTTGGATACTGTGGGCTAGAGAGGCAGACAGTGTAGGAGGCTGAACAACCTGTAAGGGGAGCACTTAACATCTGTGGAATTCCTTCCACAAGGCTAGCAAGTGCCAATGATGAGTGAGAGTCAAGCAGGCACAGAGGCAAGCAAGAGTCAGACAAGGAACCAGCAGGGCAGACCAAATGATTGGATGTTGCTAGAGAACTTACAGTTGGTTTGGTGTGTAGGCCAGAAAAACACTGCTACTGTT
>JAGGAV010008101.1:0-16845 GCA_017657295.1 Termitomyces sp. DKA64 | reverse complement strand
CTGCCCACTGAGGTTGTCCATGAGTCAGAGGTTGCATTGGCAGAGCCAGAGGAGGATTTTTAAAGAGGCAACAGATGGCCCACATGCCCCCATTGCCTAGTGCTAATTGTTTTGCCTCCCTGTCCATAGAATCAAATACATCTGTTGCTGCCATTGATACTATGCCCAAAACAATAAGCACCCCCTCAGACATATAAAGCCCCCTCCCAGCTAAAGCCTCAGCTGGGAATACTCCTCCTAGCCCACACACTTGGATTCCTGCATGGGAACATTGTCTTCCCCATTGCTACATTGTTGCTTCCACCTCTTCTGTCAACTCCTTGAAGCCACAAATCAAAATTGAGACAACTGACACCCAGCAGACCCAAAGCATTGTTGCCCTGCTTGACAGTGGAGCAACAGGCCTCTTCCTTGATGCAGACTATGTGCAACAACACTGTCTCACTACCCACCCCCTCTCTCATCCAATCCCTGTATACAATGTTGATGGCACACAACAAAGCTGGCTCTATTCACTTTGTAGTGGATCTGGTGATTTGTTATCAGGACCACTCTAAACATGCTGCTTTTGCTGTCACTAGTTTGGGGAAGCAAGACATGATTTTAGGGTTCACCTGGCTATGTGAACATAACCCTGAGATTGGCTGGACCAAGGTTGAGGTGAAGATGAGCCATTGTTCCCATTGTTGCCTGACCTGTAAGGAGGCCTGCAAGGAGCATAGAGCAAAAGTCTGTGAGCATGCTGCCATGAGTGCTTGTTGTGCAGGGCATCTCCCCTTTGCTGATCTTGACCTTGTGAATTCCCCCCCTCTGGCATTCCCTCATAGAGAGGCCCTCTACAAGGATGTCTGAACAGGCCAGTGTACATGCACCAGCATTGGTTCAGGACTTTTACTGCAGGCACCCCAATGCACCAAAGGCAATTCAAGGCATCTACCCTATTTCAGCAGTTGATCAGGCAGTCCACAACTTTTTCTACCCAGTATGTCAAGATGCCACATGCTAGAGTAGAGGGGAGGTGATGTCAGGGGACTGTTCATAACTGTTCATACCAGACCCTCTGGTTTGTTTCCTTTGTTCCAAGCCTGCTTTTCATCTTCATCCTTCCATCTTCTGATGACAAATACTTTTGAGCAAGGGCTATCCTTTGGTTATATTTCTATGTGGTCACATGCTGTGAGTCCAGAGATCAAGGCCATTTATGGTGGATCTCCATTTTCAGTACAATCTCCAGAGTTATGGCAATTTCTGGAGTTTGCACCTTTGGGTTAGGGTTAGAAGTTTTCCTGAAGTGTCACACCTGGCCAGGGAGCTCCTTAGACTTGTTCTCTTTGGATCTCCCTCTTCCAGGTGAGTAGTTATGTCCATAGACCCTTGTACAGTATTGAATAGACTTTGGATCTCCCTCTGCCAGTTGTGTGACTTAGCCACAGCCTCCAGAGGTCACCCTTACAGTTATGCCCCAGGAGGCTGGAGATCAAGGCCAATTAAGATGAACTTCTACTTTGGGGCTCTGTGGTGGCAGCATTTGGTCATGTGCTACCTGTGTGCTACAGAGATTCCCTCAATACTCTCCCAGACTCTTGGTACAGATCATTATTCATCTAAGCACATTTCCATGCAGAGTTTCTGGTGCTGAGGTCATGCAAACAATTTTATGAGGATGTCAACCATTCCTACTGAACAATCCCTAGCAACTATGAAGCAACTTGGCAAATACATGGGTAATGAAGTCTCAGGCTAGCCACTGGGCATCATCAGTGGTGCAGCAGGGGCTGAAGATTGCTTGTTTCATCAGTTGGCAGACTATGACAAGGATGGTGTCATGCCCTTCATACTCTGGGAGCTCCATGATGTGGTCTATGGAGATGGTGGACCATGGTTGGTGTCTCAAGGGGGATTGCTTAAGGAGACTGAAGGGGTGGTGGTGCAGAACTTTGGCCTGGCAACATGCCTCACAGGCATGGACATACCAGGATGATGTCCCTTTTGGGTCCCAGCCAGAAGCATGTTCACATGACAAGTGCTGCTGGAGGACCTCTAGGCAAAGTTTCTGGTGGTCCAGGACATATATGGTACCATTCTGGAGGAGCAGTTGGTTGTCAGGAAAGAGGGTGTAGATGGAGGAGTTGGAGGTGGAGGAGAGGGAGTTCTGGGGGATGGAAGTAGTCATCCAGGGGGGTCTGGCAAATCTTTTGGAGGAGTTCTTTATGGAGTTATTACAGAGGAATGATAAACTGCTGGTTGAGTGCATTTTGCCTGGCTTAAAAGGACTTGCACAGGTATATGTTGGGTTGTTGTGTTAGAGCATCAGGTTCTGCTCTGAGGCAGCTGGGGCAGTAGTGGATGATGAAGTCATACTTGGACAGTAGTTCAGACCATTGGGCCTGCCAATTGCTGAGCTGCCTGGTAGTCATGAAGTACTGGAGGTTGTTGGTATCTGAATATACCTGATAGTGATGCCAAGCACCTTCCAGGTAAGCCCTCAGCTGTCAGAAGGCTTCCACAATTGCAAGGATTTTCTTATTGTAGATGTTGTAATTGAGCTCTGTGAGGATCATGGAGCAGGTATGAAATACAATGGGTCAGAGTTCCTGGGTCTTGGGGTCAGTTTGTGCAAGGAATTCTGCAAGGGCATAGTTGGAAGTGCCACACTTGAGGATGATGAGGAGGGAGGTGTTATAATGTTGCAGGATGAGGGTGGAGGTGAAGGCAGTCTTGAGGAGTTTGAAGACACTCTGGCAGTCCAAGTCCCAGTTCTACAGAGTGTCCTTCTGGGTGAGTCAGGTGAGCTTTTTCATAATTCTGGAGTAGTTGTCAACAAATCTCCAGTAGAAGTTAGCAAATCCTAGGAAGGACTCAAGCTCCTTGACATTCTGGGGGTGAGGCTAGTTGGTGATAGCCTTGACCTTCACAGGGTCTATGCAGACACCTCCTGGAGTGATGATAATATTGAGGTACTCAACTTCATAGGTGTGGAAGGGGCATTCCTCAGGTTTGGCATCAAGGTTATGCTGCTAGAGTTGTTCTAGGACACATCAGACATGGTCTCAGGGTTTGACAAGGGAGTTGGAGTAGATTAGCATGTTGATACTACCACAAAGATGTTGTTCAAGAAGTATTGGAAGGTGACAGGGGAGTTGGTCATTGCAAAAGGCATTACCAGATATTCAATCAGAAAGCAGTTTTCCACTTATGTCAAGAGATGATACAAACATTGTTGTACCCAGAGGAGAGGTCATTTATTGTGTAGACTTTTGCACTCCAGAGTCAGTTCACAAGGTCTCCAAAGAGGGGAAGGGGGCACCAATTCTTCTTTATGATCTGGTTTAGCCCTCAGTAGTCAACACAGAGGCAGGGTGTGCCATTCCTCCTCTTGGTGAAGAGGACTGGGGCTCTGGTGGAGGAGGATAAGGGTTGGATGAAGCCTTTCCCTAGCATTTTGTCCACATAGTCCTTGAGGGCCCAGAGCTGTTTCTGACAAGAACTCAGAGCACATATCAACCCCCCTTGAACCCCTAAAGCTGACAACTGTTAATCCATGCAGCATTCAACAAGCCTCCAAGCCACAGACCCATGGCCCTGGAGAAGGTCCCCTCCAGTATTTAAGCTATAGAGTAGCATCAGTTACAGTAGTCTTGATATTACCTTAGTGCTTCCAGTTTCATCTTATTGTTAAGGCCTATCTTTTATTCTTGTATTAGTCTCAACCTCATTTTTTTTTGTTTTCATATTGGTCTCAGTCTTAACTTGTTCATGTGTGTCTCTGATCTCCACTCTTTCTCTATCTTCACATCTTGACTCTGGCCTCCATTTTCCATCTTGTATTTCTGTACCTTCCCCACAATCTTATCCAATTACTTGGGCCCTGCTCTGAGTCTTCCTCAAGGTCTGGTTACTTAGCATTTGATTCCACTTCAACCCTGGTCCTGCTCTCTTCAGTCATGTGACCCCAGCATCCCCACCCTCTTGATAGCTGCCCCCAGAACTTTGTCCCTTACGCCTTGGCACTCACTACTTGCTTGTGCTACCCCTTACACATCCCTGGAGCTCTCCAGACTTGGCTCACTCCCTAGATCCCACCCCATCAGTTCCCTGCATCTGAAGCTTGCTGGAGCACCAATTATAATTGGTCCCATAATAAGGGCTGGAGGGAGGATTTGGGAGTGGAGGGGGGGGGACAACTGGGATCAGGTTCTTCTTTGATGGTGGGGGTGTGTTGGGATCAGAGGAAGATCCTTGCAGCTAGCTGTGATCCTTTGCCATTGAACATCATGTTCATGGCCTTCTAGTCAATGTTGGGATTGGCTTTGCATAACCACAGCAGCCCAAGTATGATTGGGGTGGTGGGGTGCAACTGGGTGATCTGCAGGTCTACTGGGAAATCCAGGCAGTTGGTAGGGAAATCTCATCAATGTGATGGTACAAGATTATTGGAGTGGTCATTAATTTACTAGGGAGGCCTAGTTCCACCCTTGCAAAGGTTCTGGTTATCCCACTGTTGGCAAGGGTGGCATGGGTGGTGCCTGTGGTTCTGAGCATGATATAAATGGTGAAATACCATGCCAAGTTCCAATGTAGCTTGCCAAGGGATCCAGAGTCTGTCTGTTTTGGGTCAGAGGGGAGAGGGAATGGGATGGGCAAGGGATCTTCACAGACCAGGGCCATCTGAGGTTCTGCCAGTTGATGCATGGGTTGGTGGATCAGAGCCATGGTAGAGTCAGAACAATGGGGGTGGCTTTAACTGGGTAATGAGCATCCAGAGTTCTTTTTTTTTTGTGCCATTATCAAAATGGAGTGGGATGTAGGTGTAATGGATGACTTCTCTAGCAGAGTATAGCCCCCTGTTAAATAGTTGGAACTGGATGGGGCTCAGAAACTGAATCTGAGGAAGGGAGAAGTGGTAGACCCATTCTTTGTTGACAAAATTGTTCATGGTGTCACTGTCAACTAAGGTATTGGTAACATCAGGGCAAGGGAAAGAGTTGGAAGACATTTGGGGCAGGAAGGTGTGGGAGGGAGTACTGGGAGGAAGGGTATGCTGTGAGGGTGTTGATATGATGTTGCCACATCATCTGGAACATAATAAAATACCAGAAGTCAAAATAAACATTTATTGAGGCTGAGAACTGTAAGCCTCCTGGTAAAACAAGTCCCAGCAACACTATCTCCTTAAAATACACCAGAAGAAATACAGAACAGAATAGGACAAGGACTATACTAAGCTATACACTCAACAATACTCCAATCAGTGTAATGAGAGGGAAGCATGGGACTGGAAAAAGCACTGGCATGGCATCAATTCTGGCAGGATCTAGATCAAAATAAGATCTGATCTAAGAATAACCAGATTGGGATGTTGACTGAAAGAATAGAAATGGAGGGAAGAGCAAAAGGGGAAACAGGAAACTATGAATGGAAGAAATGCAAAGGAGGAAGAGATAAATGGGGAAACAGAAGCTAAGAATAGAAAAGAGGAATGATGGCACAAGAAACTAGCCTGTGGCACCAAAACAAGCATCCAAAAGTGGGAATTGGAATAACAGTTATGATAGAGGTGCTGGAAAGTCTGAAACCAAAAGTCAGGTGTAGGAAGTGGTCTGTGCACTGTAGAAAGAGGTATAAATAGCCCAAGTAGAATAGCAAATGGACAGGCAATTGATAAGCAAAGGCTCAGTGGTTCCCAGTGAGTAAATCACTTAGGCTGGAGTTTGTTGAAACACCTCTACATTCAGAATAGTAATATTTTCAAAGTAAACCACCTTAACTTCAAGCAATCCTGAAGACATCAGTGTGGAGTTGGAGTGGATTTTCTAAGTCTTCAAGAAAGCCCCAGAACTATTAGTATTACTCTAACCAAGTACTACAGTGTCTAGATCAGGTGTCAAAGCACATATATATGAAACCAGGGCAGAGAAGACATTGGGGTTGATTCTGCAATTCAGCATGCCTTCTAAGTCAAATAAATTGCTGACTCATTTTTGGCATACTAGAACTCAAATTCATCCATGTCAATTGTCCAGACAGCTCATTCATGAGTGTTCCAGTCTGGATATTCCTAGACAAAGTGCCCAGGTTTGCTGCAGAATAGGCATACTCCATCATGGCATTGCCACTCCTGAGTTTCTTAAGGGATGGTTACCCAGGGGCAGTTCAAATGGTGGGATTGATTGGCTTGCAACTGTTTGCCTTTGGAGTCTGCATCAGTGGACTTGGGATTGTTCTTGTCCTGCTTGGGGGATTTGTCTTTGTTGTCAGAGTTGAGAGTGATGGCCTGGAGCCAGGCAGGGGGTCATGCTGCATTGTGCAGACTGGGGTGATCTGTGGGTTTGTGCAGGGACATTGGTCAGAGGTCAGGATGCAGGGTCAAGTTGTGAGGGGCCCATGCAGGGCTGTCAGGGGCCTCCAGGGGGTTGTGATGGCTGTGTACATCAGACAGTTTCTATACTGAAGAAGTCTTTCCAGTAGCATTGGTTGATCTGGGTGAAGAGACTCTTGAGACCTTCATCAGTGGTTTGTTTTGTTGCAAGGCAAAGGACTTTGTGGATTTGCCTAAGGAGGGCCTCATTGAGCTAAAACTGAAGGGCATAGTAGTTCCAGCCTGTTAGGTTCTGCTGACCATAGGGGCTCAGCTGCACTGGGTGAGTCCTTACTAGGCAGACATGACATCTACATATACAATCCCATCCTCTGGTGAGCTCTGGAAGAGTGAAACCAAGGGTATGAAGCAAAGGAACAAGGTCTAGGCAAGTCCAGGGTACTCTGGTAGGTTATATTAAGGAGCACAAGTAATGGACAAGTGTGAACAGGTATGATGCAGAAGTCTGGAGTCAAAGTATCAAGAGCTATGGGTAACTTGGGGTTAGATCCAAGTTGAGGGTGCAGGGATGTTTTGGGGATCACAGAGTTGCAGGCAGAAGTTGGAGGGAGTAGGAATAGGGTAAAATGTAACTGAGAGAGTGACAAGAAGAGAGACTTAGACAAATGAGGTGAGACAAGACTTAGAAGAAAGAGACAAGAGATGGAGATGAGATGAAAAAGGAAACTGATAAGATGGAAACTGATAAGATTGGAAACTGATAAGATTGGAAACTGATAAGATTGGAAACTGATAAGATTGGAAACTGATAAGATTGGAAACAGATAGATTGGCAAGATGAGATGGAACAACAAAACAGAGAAACATGAGATATATCAGGTAAGGTAATATCAAGACTACCATAGCTAATACTATTCTACAGTTTAAGTACTAGCAGGAGAACTCATCCAGGACTACAGGTCTAAGGCCTGACTATGCAGGGTAGGTCTTGGGTGTGATTGTTCAGGGCATCCCAAGATTGCTTGGCCAGGTGTCAGTAGTGTCTGATGCATATCTGTGATGTGTGCCAAGGGGGATGGAGAGAGGGTCAGAGTTATCCAAACACTTGGGGGAGGTCAGGGAGGTCATGGAGTCTACTGGGGAAAAAGTTGGAGATCTCTGAAGAAGTGTCAGGGTTTGCCAGAGCAGGTGCTGAGGGTGCTGGGCATCATAGGGGTTTTTAGGGAGAGGGGCAGGTTCTAGGGCTTGCTTGGCTTGGTTTGGCAAGGTCTGGAGGTGAAGATGGAGGCTCAGGGTCAGGTTGTGACATCATCCCCCTTCAGCATTGAGATCCTTAAGGCATGGGGGATCTCTGGTGGTGGGTGGTGGCATGGGAATGAAATTTGAAGCATGATGGCTTCTCATCCAGAAGCTCCCCAGGTGGAAATAAAAGGGGTCACAACATATCCCAATGTCCAGCATTTAATCACCTTGAAATTTCATCCTCCATGTCTTTCCCTTCTTCCTCATCCCCTACTCCCCCCTCTCCAGACAAAAATTGTGTGGAGGTATGGGCAGAGTACAAGGCCTGTCAGGAAGCATTTGACTGGCAGATCAACAAGAAAGGGAACACAATGTACCATCAACATAAGCACCTTGGCCCTGTTTTCTCACTGCCTTACTCAGTTGGTTTGGGTAGAGTTGTCCCTTGCAGTGGCCAGGCCTTCTGGGGAGCCTTCCTAGGCTGGAGGGTCAGGGCAGTCTGCTCAGCCTGCTGCAGGAGCACTGGTTTGTCTCTCCAAAATGGTTCTGGGCCTGGGAACTGTCGGGGACTTCCCTTTCCAACCTCCACCCCTGACCAACACTGACTTGCCACAACTAATTCCACTCCCCCAAGGCTTGTTTGATGTCTCCAAGGCATTCTACAGATCTCCAGAGATCTCCAAAGACTCCCAGAACTTGCCAGGATCCCTCAGTGAGCAGCCTCAGTCAACTCCAGTTATCTATGCAGTTGTCCTCACACCTCTGCCACCCACTGATGTGCTGCACTGAGCAGCAGGGATCCTTAGACTTGTTCTCTTTGGATTTCCCTCTACTAGGTGATTAGTTACTATTTGTATCATCAATTACCAGTTCTAATATACTTTGGATTTCCTTCTGCTAGCTGCATGATTTAGGTGTTGCTCCTGTAGGTTGCCCTTACAGCAGAAAAAGTCTCTAAATCCTGGTCTTCAAGCCTTTCATAGCTGCATGGAACCCCAAGCCCCTATTTGTCACTTTCCCACCAGGCTTAAGCACCTGTGGAATCCTATCTTAGCTTGCCAACTCCCTTGGAGGCCCTAGCCCCACAGAATGAAGCCTGGACTCACTTGCAACACCTAGAGAGCCAGGTGCAATTGACTCAATCTTCCCTCACCCATCACACAACTGAACTCTCCACTCTTTGCCAAACCACCAAGCTCATTTCCCAGTCCCTTCAGGCACTGCTAGAGTGTCTGCCTCCCACTGGCAGCCCCAGTAGTTTCCCCAGCAGCTCTGGTAAACTTCCAAGCATGAATCCCCTGTCCCACACTCCTAGACACATACAATGGTAGTCAGTCTGGTGGAGAGCATTTCCTTCAGTCCTGCATCACCTACATTCACCTCAGCAGAGATGCCTTTGACTCTGACATGCTGAAAATAGCTTGGGTCCTGTTATACATGAAAGCCAAATGTGCCTCCACCTATGCACCATGGGTGTTTTTATGCCCCAGAGGTGTCAGAAGTTTTGCTGACTGGGCTGCCTTTGAAAGGGACTTCCAAGCAGAGTTCTTCCCAATTGACCCACCAAAACTGCTGCTTTGGCACTATGCAACCAGGAGCAGTATGGGCAAGGAAAAAGGATGCTGGACAAGTATATCAATTCCTTCCAGGCATTAGTCAAGCAGGCAGCCTACCCCAACAGTCTCCATCTGTGCCTCATGTTCTGGGACAGCCTGCACCCTGCATTACTGGAATGTATTGACAACCTTGCAGAGGGCTGTCCAGACAATGAGCAGATTGCCACTTGGTATAAGGTGGCCTGGGATTAGTGGCAGCTCATGGAGATTTGACAGGAGTTATGCTGCACACACCTGACTCTCTGCCCTGCTCCTGCCACCACTCTTCAGTACCCTGCTCCCATATGTCTAGCACCTGCCCTGGCTCCAGTCATCCCCACACCATGACCCTTGCCTATGGACATCCCCATGGACATCAACACCACCTGACAGCATTGCCCTGCACCATTACTGTGCCAGAGATGTGGGAAACTGGAGCACTTCACATGACACTGCCTAATGGGTCTTGAGGTATGCTATCTCTCCATGGCCAAGCAGGAGGAGCTCTCCTGCAACTGTTGTCCATGAAGAATGCTGCCAGAGATCCCTCACCTGATGAGCTGGCACTGGAGGAGAGTGGTGCTTGTGCCCCCCTCTCAGGCCTGGAGGAGGATTTTTGGTCAAGTGACAGATGAGGTGTACACCTCTATCACCAGGTACTAACAGGTTCACTTGTCTGTTGATAGAAAATAAAATTGCCTCTTTTGACATCAATGGTCTTGAGACAACAGAACTTCAGTGCTCCCCTCTAGATGTACAAACACCCACTCTAGACTACAAGCTGGGCTCCCTGGAGCCAGGTAGGCTCCACCCATGCTGCCCTGCCTGGGAATGCCAGCTGCCCCAGTGGTATGTAGTAGCTGCAAACCCCTCCATGAACTCCTTATGCCTCAACATGGAGATTGAGACCACAAACACTCAACAGACCTGTGGAGTCACTGCCCTCCTGAATAGCAGAGCAACAAGGCTATTCCTAGATTTGGAGTTTGTGAAATGCCACTGCCTGACCATGCAGCCACTCTCCAAGCCCATTCTGGTGTTTAATATCAATGGAATGCCCAACAAAGCAGGTGCCATCAACTCCATGGTTGATCTCATCCTCTGCTACTGGAACCACACTGAGCATGTAGTCTTTGCTGTCACCAGCCTAGGCAGGCAGGATATGATCCTTGGCTTCACCTGGCTTCAGGAGTATAATCCAAAGTAGATTGGGCCTGGGGCAAGGTAACTATGAGCCAGTGCCCCCAGAGGTGTGCCACCTGTGCCACCAAGGTCAAGGAACAGTGCTGGGCTGAGGTTCAAGAGTGCACAGCCATTTGGGCTTGCTGTGCTGGTCATCTCCCCTTCACAGATCTGGACCTTCTAGATCCTCTGCCCCTGGCATTCCTCTATAGGGAGGCCCTCTACAAGGACAACTGGAGTAGTAGAGGGACCCCAGGGGAGGATCTATGGGGGGAGTTGGGTGGCTTGTGCAACCCAGAATTTCTAGACAAGGTGGTAGAGGTTGGAGACTGGATATACACCACCACCCTATGGTCCCTGCCCTCTATTGCAAGATCTGGGCCAGCCAGACTATCTCTCAGTGACTGGCCCAGGCCTTTGCTGTAAGCTTTGCACCCCAGGAATTCCAGGACATCATGGCTCCATATCTTTACACATTCCAGGATGTGTTTGCCAAGGCCTCTTTTGATTTGCTTCTGGAGCACAAGCAGTAGGACTATGCCATTGAATTAATGCTGGACTCCAAGCTGGCCAGTTGTAAGGTCTATCTGCTAGTGCTAAGGGAGCAGGACAAACTCAATATTTTCCTGCAGGAGAACCTGGCCTCTGGTCATATCTGCCCCTCCAAATTCCCAATGGCTTCTCCAGTCTTCTTCATCAAAAAGAAAGATGGCTCTCTCCAACTGGTCCAGGACTACCAGGTTCTTAATGCCATGACTGTGAAGAACTGCTACCCCCTCCCCCTCATCTCCAAGCTCATCAATAATCTCTGGAGGGCACAGTACTTCACAAAATTGGATGTCTGGTGGGGCTACAGCAACATATGCATTCAGGAGGGAGACAAATAGAAGGCCACCTTCCAGACCAACCAGGGATTGTTTGAACTCCTTGTCATGTTCTTCAGACTCACCAACAGCACTGCCACCTTCCAGACAATGATGAATGACATCTTCTAGGACCTCACTGCCAAAGGCATAGTGTACATATACCTCAACAACATCCTCATCTACACCAAGATGTTAGAGGAGCACATCATCTTGGAACACCTCCACCTTCCCCAACTCTACCTCAAACTGGAGGAGTGTGAGTTTGAGCAGACCCAGATTGAGTATCTTGGGCTGATCATCTTGCATGGAGCAACAGATATAGACCTGGTGAAGGTGGCAGGTGTCATGGAGTGGCCAGAGCCCAAGAACAAGAAGGAAGTGCAGGCCTTCCTAGATTTCACTAACTTCTACTGGAGGTTCATCCAGGATTTCTCCCATTATGCCCAACTGTTGTTTGACCTCACCACAAAGGAAGCCACCTGGAGCTGGGGCCCCCCAGAGCAGATGGCCTCCAACAATCTCAAGTGTGCCATCACCTCCAGACCCATGCTCCTCTTCTTGGATGACGACTCTCCCTTCTGGGTGGAAGCTGACAGCTCCAACTTTGCCACCAGAGCTGTTCTGTCACAACAATCCCAGGAGAAGAGGAAATGGCATCTGGCAGCCTTCTACTCCAAGAGCCTGAATGCAGTGGAGCACAACTATGAAATCCATGACAAGGAGATGTTGGCAATCATCCAGTCTTTCAAGGACTGGCAGCATTTCCTGGAGGGTGTGCAGCATAAGTTTGAAGTGTGATCAGATCACAAGAACCTCAAGTACTTCTGGACAGCAAAGAAGCTCAATTGCTAGCAGGCCTGGTGGTCCCTCTACCTAGCCAACTTTGACTTCTCACTGCACCACAAGCCAGGCCAGAGTATGGAAAAGCCAGACACCCTGTCCTGGAGAGCTGACCATGGCACTGGGGGAGATGACAACAATAACATCATCCTCCTCTGATCCAAATTGATTGTGATCCAAGCCATAGAAGGCCTAGTCATTGAGGGAGCAGAGGTGGAGATCCTCTAGGACATCCAGCAAGGAAACTGGGATGGTCTGTAGGAGGAACTCATTGCTCAGGCAGCCTGGGTGCTCAAGTCAGGACATACCACCAGCACCAAGTCCATCTGCATGGATGAATGGGCCCTCCACAATGGACTCCTGACATTCCAGGACTGCATTTATGTGCCCAATGACCAGAGCTCTGCTGGAGCAATTGTAGAGCAGCATCACAATTCCCAGATTGCATGACACTCCAGCCAGTGGAATACATTGGAGCTAGTGTCCCAGAACTACTGGTGGCCAGATGTCCTGGTATATTGGGTCCTACACTAGCACCTGCAATTTCTGCCTCTGGACCAAGCCCCAATGTCACCCCCCCTCCAGACAGCTCCATCCTCTGCCCATCCCCTTGGCATGATGGAGTGTTGCTTCAGTAGACTTCATTGTAGAGCTCCCCAACACCCACAGCTATGATACCATTATAGTGGTGGTGGACCTCTGGCAAGCAAGCCAACTTCATCCCCACTCACACCACTTGCTCTGCCATGGGTGCAGCAAACCTGTACCAGAAGAATGTCTGGAAGTTCCATAGCCTCTCTGATGCCTACATATCTGACCAGGGTCCACAATTTTTGTTGAAATTCACCTGGGAGCTCTACTGTCTACTTAATGTGAAGCTTCACACCTCCACTACCTACCACCTACAGCCTGATGGCCAGACTAAATGCATGAACCAGGAACTCAAACAATATCTTTGCCTCTTTTGCAATGAGCACCAGGATGACTGGGATGAACTCCTCCCTGATGCTGAGTTCCAGTACAACAACCATGTTTATGTGGCCACTCAAGTTTTGCCTTTCTTCCTGGACACCAGATGTCACCTGTGCATGGGCCTTGAACCCTGGGCTTGACCCTCAGAGAATGAGGCCATGAACAAGTTCATGGACCAGATGAAGATCACACAGGAGGAAGCCCAGGCAGCTCTGGCAAAGACAAAGGATGACATGGCACAATATTATAACTGTGGAAGAATTCCAGTATCCAAGTACCAGTCTGGAGATTGAGTTTACCTGGACACCTCCAATATTACCACCACCTGACTGTTAAAAAAGTGCTTGCACTGGCTATTAGGACCCTTCACAGCAGAATGACAGGTAGGGCCACTAGCCTACTGACTCCAGCTTTCTGTGGGAATGTGCTAGCTCCACCTGGTATTCAATGTGGTCAAGCTAACTCTGGCACTAGCAGACCCTATCCTGGGGCAATGCCTGGCACCCCCACCACCTCTGATATGGTCAACAACAATGGGGAGTACAAGGTGGAGGAGATCCTGGACAGCCATCTATTCTGGTGGTGGTTACAATACAAGGTGAAGTGGAAAGGCTATGGAATCAAGGACATCTCCTGGGAACCCTGGGAGAATGTGCACATGCCTGGACTGGTCAGGGAGTTTCACTGATGACATTTGGATGCACCCCAAGCCATTTGAGGAATCTATCCCCTCTTACCAGCAGACCAGGCAATCCAGAACTTCTTCTACTCTGCATGTTGAGGTGGCACATGCTAGAGGGGGGGGTGATGTCAGGGGACTTCCTTTTCCAACCTCCACCCCTGACTGACACCAACTTGCTGCAACCAATTCCACTTCCCCAAGGCTCATTTGATGTCTCCAAGGCATTCTACAGAACCCCAGAGATCTCCAGAGACTCCTGGAACTTGCCATGATCCCTCAGTGAGCACCCTCAGTCAACTCCAGTCATCTATACAGTCATTCCCACACCTCTGCTGCCTGCTGATGTGCTGCACTGAGCAGTGGGGACCCTTAGATTTGTTCTCTTCAGATTCCCCTCTGCTAGGCAATTAGTTACTATTTGTATCATCAATTACTGGTTCTAATATACTTCAGATTTCTCTCTGCTAGCTGTGTGATTTAGTCATTGCTCCTGGAGGCCACCCTTATAAGAACAGTACAAGTTGTCCTGGAGAACCAGAGGGTGGCCTAGGCAGAGGTGATGGTAGAATGTCAATTGTCCAGCTGACCAGGGTCTAGTGTGTACTCTGCACACAGCAAGGTGAGCACTGCAAGTTTGAGAAACCTGTGGCCAGGTTCCAATGCAATTTGGCCATCCACCTTCTGTGTCACACACAGCATGAGAAGTGCTCCATCTCCAGGGACTGGTAAGTGGTGTGTGTAGCTGTGGAGCAGGGGTGGGAGGTAAATTGGGTGGTGGAGTGCCTGGAGGAGGGACAGAGGGGTAGGGTGCTGGGATGAAAGAGTAGGGTGTGGGATGGAGGGGTAGGGTGTTGGGATGGGGGGAGGGGTTGTGATAGGGGGAGGGGTTGTGATAGGGGGGGCTGTTGGTTTCAGAGGGTGGGGAGGTGGATGAGAGCTGGCCCACAGAAAAGGTGGGCCTACTGTAGGGAGAGCACAGGGAGGTGGTCATATCTATGCAGGCCAAAGGTAAGTGCCAGGCATCTCCATCTCCAGAGGCTGGGCCAAGCAAGAGGCCTCCAGGGGAGGTGGCAATGGTGGATCCTCCAGGCCTCCATAAATACTCTTCTGGGTTGGGAGCACCAGTGGAGCAGCCCAGCTACCTCAAACTGCACAGACAAATGGCAGAACTAGAGGGGCAGTTGGTAATATGGGGGGAGGAGCTCCAGGGAGCAAGGGAGGAACTAGCAGCAGTGCAGTGGGACCAAGATGTGGTGCAGCAGGATCACAACTTCACATTGTGCCAGGCAACAGAGAGGGTTGTCAAGGCCCAGGGCCTCTGGGAGTGCCTGGAGCAACTGGAGGCCAAGCTGGAGGGAGATGAGGCAGTGGGGCAGCAAGTGGGACCGGAGCCTTGGGTGGTTCAGGCAGAAGGGAAGGTGGAGAGATGGTGTCAAGGGTGGTTGGCAAACAAGGCAGCTGCAAGGTGAGGAGGAATCCTCCATAAGTATTTTCTTTATTTTGGCTGGCTCTACCACTGACCTTGGAGTCCCCCCTTTAGATTGGATTTGTGAACATCAATTCCTCCTGGACAGGGCCTTGACTGCATTTGCCTCAATCTAGGATGGCATGCAGAGAAGGCTGGGGAACCTTCCTCCAGAGCTTGATCAGGGCATGGAGCAGATGGGGCAGCTGTTGCTGGGCCATTGGCAGCAAGATTCAGTGGATCTGGGGTCCTGGTGGGAGGTGGCCATAGACATGGGGGAAGCACTGCTAAGGCATGAGGAGTTGTTGGCCACAGTGATGGCCCAGATGGAGATGGACTTGAGATGGACTTGGTGTTGGCAGCAATGGGGAGAGGTGTTTTGGGGGAGGAGGGATGAGGGGGTTCCAGCCCAGCACTGTCAAAACTTTCTTGGACTTATCTTGCAGTTGTTGTCTTGTTGTATTTTCTGTACTTGTAGGAGTTGTATATAAATAATGATTTTCTTGCATTCTTAGGGTGATTTTCAGATTATGTGAAGAAAGATAAGAATGAAAATGTAGGGAGTACTGGTGTGAGTTGAATCCCTGCTGAATCCAGAGGCAGGGATTATGTGCATTGATGCCATCTGTACCTGCTAGTCCCAGGGGTCCCAGGGCTTGGTGGGATGTTGTCAGTGGAAGTCTCAAAGCTTGGTGGGGGTGCTGGAGAGGTTCTTCCAGGGTTCCCATGTGTTGTCCTTGGATCTGTAGCCTTTCCAACAAACCAGGTACCAGAGCTGACTGTGGAGAAGGTGGGAGTCATGGATGTAGTCAACCTTATACTGGTGCTCATCCTTGACTTTGACAGGCAGGGGTTGGCTTAGACACTGGCCAGAGAAGGGATCCAGAGTCTGTTTGAGTAGGTGGACATGGAAGACAGGATGGAGGCCTTTCAGTTCCAGAGGGAGGTCAAGCTTGTAGTGTGGGTCAAAACCTTCTGGAGAATCTTGAAAGGGGCAAGTTATTTGTGGTCTAGCTTTACCAAGGGTCTCCAGGTCTTGAGGTTGCATCAGTCAAGCCAGACAAGGGTGCTGGGGGCCCAGTCAGGGGTTACTTTGCATCAGGCATCAGTGTGTTTGGAGTAGGCCTGGTTGGCAGTGTTGATCTAGCCCCAGAGGAATTGGTGGAGAGGTCTTTGTGTCAGGGGACTGCCCATACTGAACCCCCTATTTTGTTTCCTTTGTTCCAAGCCCATCTTTCATTGCTGTCCTCCCATCTTCTGGTGACAAATACTTTCAACCTATGGCTACCTTTAGGCTATATTTTTATGTGTCCACATGCCATGAGTCCAGAGATTGAGGCCATTTACAATGGATTTCCATTTTTGGTACAATCTCTGGAGTTATGGCAATTTCCGGAGTTTGCACCTTGGGGTTAGGGTTAGAAGTTTTCCTGAAGTGTCACACCTGGCCAGGGAGCTCCTTAGACTTGTTCTCCTTGGATCTCCCTCTGCCAGGTGAGTAGTTGTGTTAATAGACCCTTATACAGTACTAAATAGACTTTGGATCTCCCTCTGCCAGTTGTGTAACTTAGCCACAGCCTCCAGAGGTTGCCCTTACAGCAGAATAAGTCTCTAGTTTCGGTCTGGGAGCCCCCTTTTCCATTGTTTTGATAAGTCAATACAATTGGGTCAATTGTTCTGAT
>JAGGAV010008100.1:0-16893 GCA_017657295.1 Termitomyces sp. DKA64 | reverse complement strand
GGCAGTAATCCCTAAGAAAAATGTAGACCCTAATGTCCCAGCTTACCTGGAACCTAGCAATTGAGACCCCACTTTTGACAATACCTTACTGACTATTGCTCTTGATGACAACCTGCTAACTATCAAGGAATCCGCTTTACAATACCTTGAATTCTTTGAAAATATATCATCAATCCTTGCTGCCATTTTGGGAAGTGTCAATGTTGGTATAGCTTCCTTTTCAGCCCTTTTTGTGAACCATTGCCTTCCCTCTTTCAGCCTTGACTGCCCTTGGTCAACAATTTCCAGAATATTTTTTTCCTGTCATCATGCAGGGTCACTTCCTTTCTTTAACAGCAATAGTCTATAGCTTGTACAGCTGTGAGTTAAAAGAGCCTGTCATGATGCCATACTCATTGCTGCCTAGTACAATAACTTGATTCAATATATCAACCAGTACCACAAACTGTTGGGCCACAATGAAGTTCTTGATTCTGCTTGTTTTTCTGAGGGCCTAAGTCCTTGGGTACCCTGCTTAGATCTGTCACTGCCCCTTGTCACTAGTTTTCTGTATCATACAGTTTTTCTAGTCTTGTCTATGTCACCCTGTCAGCTTGTGTAGTTTATTGTCATTCCATTGATTTTAGGTAATAATGGTCATCTTCTCCTTTTCACCTGTCCTTTGGTAAATGCTGGCTACCCAAATGGCTAGAAGCAAAAAATTATGACAGCTTTAATGCAGTGTTCAAGCACCTGGTAAACTGATAGCACTATAAAACAAAGCAGGCCCCTGATTTTTGTTTGTTTCATGTTCCATGAGTCCCAAATTGAGCCAGTCTTCTCTTCATAAATCATGTCTATCCCAATTGCTCTATCTGATTTCATAGAGTTACAGCAAAATTTGGTCTCAAACTATGAGGCAGGTCTTCAAGGTCTCATGGGACCCTCTAAGAGATGGCTGGAGGTAGCATTTATCAGAATATAATGGGAAGCTGAGACAACCATCAGGTAGGCTTGTGCTTGTATCTAGGGAAGGAATTGGCAGGCAGATTGGCTGCTTACTTCAGAAAAACTATGGTGCATTGCCCCCTTTTTATGTGATCAACCCACCCATTATACCCATACTCTCCGTCCAACAAGACAAAGTACATCTCCCATGACAATGTATTTGCAACCATTGGAGGCTGACATCCATGTGCATGGGTATCAATATGTATTGTCTGGAAGATTGATGGTGTGCAAGTGTGCATGTTAAGCTCTAGATCTCATTTTGGGGAGTAGGCATCAAAAAGTACAAGGAAATGGAGGATGCTCACTCAAAACATAAGATGTTTACATTTGCAAACTTATTGAGCTTCCTACTGGCTCAGTCAACATTCACATGGAGGATGAGCCTGACAAGAATGGTGACAATGGTGACATATAAATTGTGATCTGCATGATAGAGGGGTATTTCTGGCTTTCAAAAGCTCAATATATTCAAAGCAATATTGATTTTGAATGTGTGGTAGGATTTTGCAACTTTGAGCTTGCATGTCTAGGTTAGGACAAGAACAATGATGTCAAGACCTGGTGAAGTCTTGGATGGAGGGAGGGAGGAATTGGAAAAGTGGCTCAAGGTGGAGCAGGACTGTAGTGATGATGAGGTTGCAGAACTTGTATATAGTCAGCAGCAGTCAAAGTGGCTGCCACACTCCTCAGACTTGCTGTTTGGCAGCTGGAAGGAAATGGACATTGACCAGTGCATGAAATAGATTCATCAACATCAAGCATACACAGAGGAAGCTTGGCTGACGGCACTGTTTGCAGATGAGGAACCATAATGAGAGGATAAATGATGGTGAGTCAGAAGGTATGGGAGATAATTCTGAAGAGCGATATCCTATTTAGGTAAAGGTTAATAACCCCTTAAAACAAAACCTTAATCAAGGGCTGTTATTAATACCTAACCCTTAGCCAAAAAAAATTGGGGTTAATAACCCCTTAGAATCCAACACGGGACTGGCATGTATATTTGACATTCTCATCTGATGGAACGATGCTTTTCTTCTTTCTCTTTTTGTCCGGGAACTCCTTTAAGATGGTTCTAATTACCTTGATGTCCTCTGTCTGGTCAACGCACAGTCGCGAGTCAATCGGTCTAACTCAATCTCATCCAAGATCAGATTAACTGCCACCTTTTACACTTGCTGCCATCATGGACATTTTGGTTGTCTTCCTGTCATTCCAATGGCATGATGCTGGTAGGGCTGTTACGTTTAGCAGTATAAGGTTTGTTAGGCTGGTTAAATATTTGGATTCATGTTGGGTAAAGGCTTAGGACAGTATATACTGCTTCCAACCCTCGATTTTGTTTATTTTCCTTGAATTTTGCAAATCGCTGTAGATCCAATCGCGATCATCAATGAGATAATGGGTGGTACCCTCATAGACGACACAAAATATGAATCTGATTGGACCATCAAAAAAATTTGATCTCATCGTTACTGACTGGCCCTGTCGACCCTGCGATTCTTTTCTTTCCGTTAATCGGAGGAGTAATGGACAAGCACAATGTTTGCAAATTACGCCGCCTCCATCGTACCCGATGCACGAGAGCATCATATATTTCCCCCTTATCTGGCATGGATAGAGAAGTGTTGACGTGATGAAAACTGAAGGTCAAGGAAGAAATTTTCCGAGCTATCATGCTTGTAACACCACAATATGTCAGTTTACATTCGAAGATGTCATAATTACCACACAATGATCAGATGCCAGAATTTCATCGTCCAATTTATCAAAGATTTCTCTCAACTGGGCCTCAAATCTGCGGTATCACGGACCAAGCAAATCTGAGATTTTCATCTTGGATCCGGTCTACTTTATACTAATCAGTCCAGATTGAACCTAGTCAAGTTAAAGTCAGCTGTTTTATTACCACCAGAAAAGAGATCCTTGATCATACCAGATGGATTTGTATCCCCAACTTCACAAGACGTAAAATAGGACATTCATTTTCAGTTTTGTACGTACACTCTTTACCCGCCTTCTCACCCTGGCGTATAGAAACTTTGAAAGCAAGAGCAAGGCGCTAGTCCGAGGGTTCACGGGCTGGGAGAGAGGGTGAAGGCTTTGATTTGGATTTAGATCTGAGTGAATAGAGGGAAAGGAACGAGTTGGTGGCTTTTGTCGGAGCGTGGAAGGGCTCGTGTGTAGAAATGCTAGATGTGGCGGTGGGATTGTGGGAATGCGAGAGAGATTACGTAAAGTAGAATGTGCAGAGGTGTCAAAAGAGTCGGAGGGGGTAATCAAGCGTGAGGAGGAGATGTAAAAAGGCATATGGACATTGGAAACGTGAGGAGAAAGGGAGCAAGGAGAGGTTGATCAATTTCCGAAGTTGGCGGGCCGCGTACAGATTGCGATGTGCAGCTCCGAGTAATCCTCACGGTGAGCACAATGAATACTTACCTCAAGAGGTAATAACGAGTAAAATCTACGCACGAGTGTATCATGGGTCGAGTGGAGGACACCACGATGTGTATATGAACCAGGGAAGGTCAAACCAATGCCTTTCACTCATTGTGATCCTTCTAAAATTGTGTACTTCGCCAATTTTGATTCCTTGCCATACTCGGAGTGTTTGCGACGTATTGAGCTCATGTTAGGAGGTGGACATTGATAAATTCTTCTTGCTAGTTACATGTGATCATATAACTATCTACCAAAGAATTCCAATACGAACGAAATCATAATAGGACCGAGGACTGTGCACCAAACACCGCTTTTTAAGAACTGACTAAATTCAGAGCATTTGTGCGAAACTGTGAAAGGTACCAACACACAAAATATCAGTGGGAGTGTGATCTCCTATTCCGTTAATCGTGACGTCTATGGATCTAGATACGTTGAACTTTGGTCAGTGTCAAGAAATATTGATGCTTACCCTCCAAGTATGTCGTCGTTGCTACCCCGACTGAAAAACAGACATTGAGCTTTGATCAGTGTCAATAGCATTGATTCTTACGGTTCAAATATCTCCATTTGTGCAAGTGCAAGGGTAGATGCAACAAACAGAAGAAGAATGAGACGCGGGGAAGACATTGTGAAAACAAACGATTGCTTGATCACCGAAGTAGATATGAGTAGTACGCTGCAATATTGCTTGCAAAGCTGATAGGGCGGAGAAAGCGCAAGAGTGAATGAGTCTTTAAAGAGAGCTCAAAAAAATACAATGAAACCAGGTTCCAATTACGGGATATGGTCATATGGCTACGGGTAGAAGCACGCTTACGGTAGCCGTAAACCATGCCAACCTTTGAGGGCTCAGCAAGGTGAACTTGATTGCTATAGATGGTTATATCCGTTTTGATCCCTTGAAATAAAAGTTGATTCAGTGATAACCATACAAACTTCTTCACATACCTCATAAATCCAATCTTGAGATCAATTCACAATATCGTGCCGAGAAGTAGACAAACGTTGATGCGGGTCGGCATTTGGCGTTTAATCATCCGTAGGAATACTGTAGAAGGGTTTTATAAACCTTTGAGGGTGACAATTACAATCACGGTACCACTTTTATGGCAAGCATGGACCGCAAATCCCGCTAAGGTGTGCAGTCATAACATTGAACGAAAGTGGAACGGATGTTGAACAGCCTTGAATGAATAAGCGTGTTCAATTCTTCGTTCTGTTCGTTCAGCTCACATGAGTTCGCGACGTCAGTTCGGCAAATTCCCCCTACATAGAATTTACCCCAGGAAAGTTTGAATTGGCTTTTCGGCGGACGGTAGTCTAATCTCTCTCCAGAATGTAAAATGACAGCACCAATGTAATTATGTGCGTATGTGCTGTTGCGAGCAAGCTGGCACAAATCAGCATGGACTGATGCTGAACTGGCTCTAGAGACTGCTGTGAGTGAAATATTGATGATCTATTTGTTTTACAACTGATTTTCTATTTCAGCTCAAGAATGAGCATCAGCAAATCAAGAGAATGCAATGACAATATCCAAAAATCTGGGAAGACCAATAGAAATGTCACATGCTTCTGGCCAGACTGAATGACTATTTTGTCAATAAGTGCTGCTTGAGAGAGTTTCACAGTGTGGTTGGGGTGGTCCCACTTGACAGCAATACCGCTACAAAGCAAGGCATGTCCTCAGCCCTTACTATCCAAATGGAAAGTATGTGTATAACATGTGGCATCCTTGCATAATTCTGCAGAGCTTTTCCATCAGTGGATTTCTGACCAGATCTTCTGGCAGGTCACTTTTTCACAGTATTTCACTCTTCAGAAGCCACATATTATACATTGCAATGTGTGGCCTCTGCTGCAGTAGTGGTGGACTCTGCTGGTCTTGTAGTGTATGTCACAAATCTTGCTCTACTGTGTTGTATGACACAATACACATGTGTCTCTATGTGCAAGATGGACTTCCATATTTGGGTCAGACTCTGGACTTCATTGTAGTGGTTTGTTTCTTCTGGAAGCTTTAGAGTCAATTTTCCATCACTGGCATAGGAAATCCTCAAACTTGTTCACTTTGAATCTTCCTCTGCCAGGTGGGTATTTAACACCCTAGCTCTTCCTATATATGCTCAATAGACTTTAACTCCCTCTGCCACTTGTGTATGTTAGCTACAGCCTCTACAGGTCACTCTTACACCTTGGTGATAAATGAGCTTGTGTTGAGAGCTTGGGGACCCCAATATAGTCTTGCCAGAATGTCATGACCCTCTACTAGAGTATCCTATCTGGGTCAGCTTCTGCATGCATGGTGTTTACAACATCTTCTGGGACTGTTTCAATAAATGTGGACATCCCACTTCCCAGACCACTCTATACAACTCCAAACCATGGGCACAGTTTGATAGGTATCTTACTTCAGAGTGTTATTCTAATAGGTCTCCTATGCCCACTGAGGAGGACCTGGATCCTTCTACCCACACTGGTGCCTGAGCATACAAAGGCTTTTTCCATATATCCATGGAAGCAGGCTGTGCTTCTGGTTCCACTCCTGTATAGAGTCTGTCAAAGGACACCTATGTTCCTCTAGTGGCAACACTGCTCAGATCAGCTGCTGGGAGTCTTCCTGGCATTAACCACACCTTCCTTCCCTGTGCCATGGTGTGATGCAGCAAGCTCCAAGTTATCATGTGGAGCAACAAGTATTTCTCTATCAGCTGAGGGCCCAGCAGCTGGGTTGATGCTTGATCCTCAGTGGTCACAATGGTGCCTATTGAAGAAAGTGAACATTCAAATTACCTCATAGCAGTGAACTTCTTTTTGGAAGGTTGGTGCAGTACTATAGCCCATGTTAATGCTAGTTTGGCTTAAAAATGTAACATTTCTGTTATGTTGCTTGCAGCTGACTGTGCACACTCATAAGTCAAAACCAATGTATAAGTTGAGACTACAAATATGCTAGTAAGGCAATGCCTTACAATATGTAATACTACCAGTAAATAGGCAGTGCCAGATGGGGCTGCTAAATATAGGTAAACACTAGTCTTATTCAGATGATCTCATAATCATTCTCAAGTCCTGGGGGCCTTAGGATAGAGCTGATTACATAAAAGGGGGGCAATGCACTATAGTCCCCAGCTTTGAGGACTGTGCAGCTGCCAAGTGATGGGATATACCTGCTTAAGGCCTCAAGCTCTCCTTGACAGTGTTAAGTTCAGGAGCAAGTCCCCTGTCATATATAAGTGCAACAAGCATATCAAAAGGTATGTATACCTTTGAGAAATCACTGCCAAATTGTGAATTCATTGGGAAACACAGCCATCTTTTGAACATGGTCCAACAAGCCATGCACAGAAGCCTTGTACTCCCTTCTTAACAGCATATGTCACATTGCAAAATGTGTTGCATGCATCTTGCATTGTTGAGGCATTGTAGGTTAATTCTCAAGAAGGATCATTGGTGTCATGGCCAAAAGGTCAAGCCCAGTTATCAATTCTTTGAGATGCAATTGGGTGTCCTAGGGAAGAAAAGAAGCAGGAATTTGGAGAGATGTTATAGATCATCAGTTTCTGGGTGAATATCAATCAAGGTGCAATTATGCTCACTGATGACTCAACAAAGGATATAATTTCAAATATCAGAACTTTCCTTGACACACCATCATGGTGTCCATTGCTCCATTCATGACAGCAATTATGTGGTCATTTAAATTGGTTACTTAATTTTCTTCCATGGGGCAAACTAGCACTTACTGAGATGTATTGCAAGATAAATGGAAAATAGAATATGCACACAGGTATCTATTTGAACAAAGAGGTGGTGACAGATATGAACTGGTTGATCAAAATCATACCAAAATCAATGGGTATAAGATTCCTAGAAATGACAAGATGGGATAACAAATCAGCTGACATGGTCATTTGGACAGATGCTAGTCTGAAGTTAGGAATGGCATTGATGTATGCTGGAAATAGTTTTGCCTATCAGATTTCACCAAAGGATACATTCACAAAGATTGGTATTCTTTTTCTTGAACTCACTGCTATTCTCTCAGCAATCTCTCATGTTGCAGCATTTAATCATCTGCCTCATGATTTGCTCATTTTCACAGACAGCTTGGATTCAGTAGTGGTGTCTGACACCTTAGGAGCTGCAGGACCACTTCATAACTCAGTGCTTTGTGCAGTTTCCAGGATAATACTTCAGACAGGGATTGACCTGAGAGACTGTCATATTGCAGGTAAAGACAAAATTAGGGCCAACCTATTATCCCATTTACTCTTCAACAAGTTGATGTGCTTCTATGCTGCCTGATCACATGCAATCAGATAGGGTAGCTGGCAGTAGGAAGGTAAGTGTGAGGACAAGTCAGTAAATGTTCCAGAAAGCTAGAGTGATATATGGAATGTGAGGTGTAGGGTGGAGTGGTTGCTAGAGTATGGTAGTGGTTGCTAGAGTATCATAGTAGTTGCTAGCACAGAGTTGCTAGAATATGTAGAGGGGCAACCCAACAACCAAGAGGAAAAGTCGCTATAAGTGGTCAGTTAGGGAAGTCACCAAGGTGATGGGGAAAAGTCACTAGGAGGAAGGGAGGAAGTTGCTAAGGGACTTAAACTAGTCACTAGCTGCAGATGCCAATGTTGCTAAAGCAAAGAGATAAGGCTAACACCCATAGATGGTGTATACTAAAGATCAAAAACTAGGTTGTTAAGGCTTGTTGCTAAGCCATTCACAATGATGAGAAAGAGAGATGAGGGCAAAGTCTGAAGTCTGAGAGTTAAGGAACTTCAAAGCTATTCTGTGGGGAGGGTATGGATTCTCTGTTTTTGTTAGGTATGTACAGGGGGTATTTATACAATTTGTAAGTGTAGTAGTCAGCAATAAAAGTAGTTGCTGCTAGTGATGGCATCTGTCAATGTGTGCATGCTAGGTGCCAATATGGTTTCCAAGGATATGTACATGATGTCAAAAGAACATAATATCTATCAAATATAAAGGAAATCATACCACATGTCAAAGTCTGAAGTGTAGATGCCATTCAGGTATGTTGGTTAAGTGAGACAAGACAAATGAAAATAAAAGTCATGTGTTTCTGAATATCTAATGTTCAAAAGGCAGAAAGTCCCTTTGTCACTATGTGATGATGCTAGTGACCATCAGTAAGAAAGGTCTTGACTAGCTGGTTCTAGGTCTTGGGCCCAGGCTTTCATATGATGTGGCTGTGTTAAGATAAGATAACCTAAGATGGTGGTAATGGTGCTTAGTGACAATTGGGTCTTATCACAGTACAAGAGAAAATTTCCTGCAGATCATGTCCACCTATTTGAACCTCCTCAAGACTTACTGCCAGCACAATGGAAGGAGTGCTTTTGAGTGCTTTGGGCAGGTCATCAAATTGAAAAACAGTGACTTGCCCACTGATGGCATTGGTGGACTTAGATGCACTAACATCACATCTTCAGATCTTTCTTCCTCTTGACCCTTCACCACAGACTTTTTTGTGTTGGGAGACATTCCACTAAGCTGCATGGCTTAGTGGAGTGTCTTCAAACATAAAGTAAATCTGACTGACCCAGATGGTGGTACCCCCAGTAGTGACAATATCCTGGCATGAAGCCTTTGAGTCCTAAATTTAATATGGGTTGGGAGAAACATCAGGAGTGTGCAGTTACTGATCCCGGCAATTCCATGACAGAGGGGGATATCTACCAACCAGATGGGTCAGGTTCACTTTATGTTGGGGCATAGAGCATATACATCAAGGTGTATTGCACCAGGACCAAAGTATTTGACAGGGCTTTGACACTTCATTCAAGACTTTTACCCAGACTTTGACACTAACAGATTGCACCTGCTGGTTTGAGCTACCATCAGAGAAAGAAAGTGCACGCCAATCCAATTCATAGAAAGTTGCCTCTACAGCCTTGTCATCTAGTATCCTTTGTGGATATGGCACCATGCACAAAGAATTACAAAGAATTATTGTTTGTGACCTTGATGTCATGTTGTTTCTATGCATGTCATAGGTCCAGTGATGCTGGTTAAGAAAACAGCCAAGGAGAATACAGATTGGAAAAAATTTATCAAACAGTCATCAGTCAAGTTCACGACCGAATATGCTGGGTACCATTTACCTTATCACAAAGCTGACCCTTTCTTTCATGGAATCACACATCAAGAGACAGCCAATCCAGTTTTGTTACTAAAGGAATACATAATGATCAGAAATAAACTTCATGAATTTCGTTGAGCTCTGTTCATATTAGAAGATGAGTCCTTTCCAACAAGGACGTGGTTCAAATCCAAGCTATTTTCATACGTTGATCGAGCCTACGGAGGTCATTCAGCACGAGCAGGAGGTGCAACATACTACATGTCTCTAGGTATCTCAAAGGACATCATCAAGGCCCTCGGACAACGGTCATCATCATGATGGACAACTTATGTTTGTGAAAACGCCTGCATTAGGATGGCTTTGCAATTAGCGGCATTGAAGAAACATCCCTGAGTGTATCCTCTTAGCCATCTTTTCATTTTTTACTCAGTCAGCTTCTTGCAACATCTTTTCACCTCCTCCATCCCCTCCACACACCTATCCAACCCTCTATAGCTATTGCCTTGTCACTACATCAAGAATTTGATAAAAGGGTCGTTTCGGCGGCCAATTCACACTGACTTGCATCATTTCATCAATCTAGATAATCCTAATCCTCGTGCAACAAGCTGCAGAGGTCGATGTAAACACGGGTTCCAGGGGTAAGGAGCGTTTTCGGAGTCCTCTGCACAGACAAACACTCATATCACGAATTAATTAGCTTACCAACGGTCGTTTTTGGATCAGTGCCAAGGTTTGGCGGATACTGGGTTGGAAACAGTAGGGCCCGAGGTTTCAATCAGTCTTAATTTTCCTTGCAACAGTTTTGCATTCTTTCATGCGTGCAATGGTCTTGCACAGCTACCACCATCATTGTCAGATAGGTGAGCACATGGTCGCCCCTCCGCCGCACTCAACAGTCTGATACCATGCGCAGAGTAGTGATCGCCTTCACCATCGTTCTTCAGTTCGTTCTTATCACGCATCACTACTCTGAGTAAGGTTTTTTCCTCTTAAATATCAGTCAATGAATATCTCATCATTCACCGTAGTTCTAAACGAAGTTTAAAGATACTCTGTGTACAGGAAGCTCCGTTTGTTACATAGTAAGCATACGTTTAATCCATACTTACTCATTATGACAGTTTGATCATATCTTCGTTATTAGAATTTTTCGTTTAGTCGTACCCTTTCTTTCGCGCACCCTCCCACCTCTCCCTCTTTTCTTCTTCTTGGACATTCTTCAATCTCGAACCCTATATCTTTCTTATACCATTGCTTTGTCGCTACATCAAGAATTTGATATAAGGGTCGTTTCGGCGACCAATTTACACTAACTTGCATCATTTCATCAATCTCAATAATCCTAATCCTCATGTGACGAGCTGCAGAGGCGTGGTGTACTTGGCGCGGTCTCGACACACCCTGGACAAAGGTTTAGCCCGTTCCATAGGCTAAACGTTCTCCTCGGCTCTTCTTCCCTTTCCTGCTTCTGCTCTTTTTCTTGTGCCGGAGTGATTTCCGCTCTGTTTTCCTCATGAAAGCAAGTCTTGGATCCTTCAAACAGGTCTCTTCAAATGGGTAATAAGGTCAAGACCACATGTAAGGACATTGATCTCTGTTGGGTTTGTGCCCACAAGCTTGATCCTGATGGTCAGACTATTTGAGGGAAGAGAAGGCTTGGCTTATTGCTCTATCATTCAGCCAGTGTCTTGAGGACTGTGGTACCACACACGCTCCAGTCACAAAGATCATTAACATCCATCTTGTCTTTGCATACATGGCATGACAGGACTTACATCTTTTTGCTTTTTGCTTTTGATGTGAAGATGGCTTTCTTGAATGCTCCCTTCTCATAAGGTCTATCATGAATAGATCCACTGTTTCTAAGTCTTGAGGCTTAATCAAGAGAAATTGCGCTTATTAACTTTGGAGGCTCGTCAGGAGGCTGTTTTCGGATTCTCTCCTATTGCAAGAAAAGGCTCATAGATGGTCGTGGGCTAGACTGAATTTGTGATGATGCGCTTTTTTGGCGTCGAACTTCCACTTGATAATGCCCCAAATGGCATTTCAAACTGTATATCTTATTTTGTTCTAGAGGTGCACGTGCAGTGCACAGCCTAGGACCACAATCCTAACCCCACGAACAACACAGCAGGCGCCATCACATCCTTTCTTTTGTTGCAAATTGAATCATCATGAAGCTCAATCTCTCCCGATTCTTCATAGTCAAGATTTCGCGGCCCTGCTCTTCGGCCCAGCAGGTCTATCGTTCACCCAGAGTGGATCCTAGTTGGCTCGACAACATGCTAATCGTGGTTGCTGGGATTCGTGATGCTGCTGATTTGATACCCTTCCAATTTGTGCGACTAGGCGTAGCCACTGTCTACGATATCTTGATTACAATACAGGTAAAACGACGAATCGGAATCCGGAGGTTAGTGCTCATACTTTAGCTCCACAGACTGCACGCAAAAATGTCGATGATTTCAAAGGACTTTGTCAGAAACTGGTGGACGTGGTCAGAACCGTCCGTGACACTGTTCTCACATGTCCTCAAAATCAAACTCTGCCACCTGAATTTCTCCGTCGCTGCTCACACTTTATGAAGTATATACGTGAATTTACTTCTCCGTGGGTCTATATTGACCAACGTAACTAGGCAGTTGTTAGCCCTGCAGGCTCAGATCAATGAACTAATCCGTCAAAATGATTCTTGGACCCGGTTTCTGAGAACCACGGCAATTACCAACGCCATCGGACAGTACAAGGAAGAGGTCAATGAAATGCGATCAAATTTTACGGTATCCACCTTCTTTGTTTTTCCTCATCCTAATTCTCAACTATTGCATAGCTGGAGGTTGTCATGAGCATGTATATGAGGGGGGCAGAAGACCAGCGACCGCGTCACTTGGTCCAGTGTTTTTACCTACTTGATGCAACGAATAAAACCATAAATGTGCCGATGGATTGGTGTTCTAGTTTCAATGTATTGCATCTGTCCTATTGGGGCTAGATGCACCCGAAGCTGAATTTTTTTCACAGGCTCTTTCGAACCTCATCAAATGCCGATTTCGCGAGCACCCTGGTTACAGCGTGATCAAGGGAGAACATTTTCAGTTGACTCTCCAACAAACAGGCGGGATAGAGGAGTGGCTGGGAGAATATAATTCTGACGGATGGCTCCCTCTCATTGAGCCTGGAGTTACCATTACCATGGATATCATTTGCATTGAGGAGTCATATGGTGAACCCAGCAATTCAATGTGCCCGTCTTGCCATTATTTGGGTATAAGAGCCTCCTCCTGGGAATATGTCGAGTGGTGCTTAGTGTTGCAGTGCATCTTATGGCATCCATTCTGACTTGTTGATTGTTAGCCCTCGATGCGAAACACTGTTTCAAAATCACACCTGGAATGCCGATGTACCATTGCATGACAGCCAAGACATGGATGAGGTGGCCCCATCCGAGTCAACCCCACTGATAGGACCATTGGCCCCGTCCGACTTGCCAGAGGATTTGAACAGTTCCAGTACACATAGACCGCATGTTATTGATGAAAAATATCAAGATCCCTTCCAGTTCTTTCGCCGTTTTCGGGTATTCCATGATGGTAATGAGCTTCTCAATGTAATTCATACTATAATCATACAATCTCATGGTTTTGCAGCCTATCATGTACTATTTCCACTTCACTCTGCAGCACGAGAAGGACAATTGCATGCTATAAGGCATTTATTAGGAAACAATGCTGATGTCAATACCACTGAAGGTGAGAATGCACAGCATTGAAATGTTCTGGCCTGACTTACACACTCTCAGATTATGAGGGAAGAACTTCACTTCATGTTGCAGCACAAAATGGACACTCGGACACTGTCAAACTTTTGTTGAATCACAATGCTGATGTGCATGCTAGAAGTGAGGTTGTGCAGTCTTGAAAGTTCTCGGTCTGACTTCCACACTTGCAGATAACTTTGGACACACTCCACTACACTCTGCAGCATCAATTGGACATTTTGACATTGTCAAACTTCTGTTGAATCATAATGCTGATGTGCATGCTAGAGGTGAGGATGTGCAGTCTCGAAAATTAATGGCCTGACTTGCACACTTGCAGATAAGTTTGGAAAAACTCCACTACACTATATGGCAGCATTTGAACACTTGGACACTGTCGACCTTATGTTGAATCAGAATGCTGATGTGCATGCTAGAGGTGAGGATGCATAGTCTTGAAAATTCTTGGTCTGATTTTCACACTTGGAGATAACCATGGGGAAACTCCACTTCACATCGCAGCACAGTTTGGACTTTTGGACACTGTCAAATTTTTGTTAAATCATAATGCTGATGTGCATGTTAGAGGTGAGGATGTGCAGTCTCGAAAGTTCTTGTTCCGACTTCCACACTTGCAGATGGCTGTGGAGAAACCCCACTACACCGTGCAGCATGGCTTGGACAGTTGGACACTGTCAAACTTTTGTTGAAACATAATGCTGATGTGCATGCTAGAGGTGAGGATATGCAGTCTCGAAAGTTCTTGTTCCGACTTCCACACTTGCAGATGGCTGTGGAGAAACCCCACTACACCGTGCAGCATGGCTTGGACAGTTGGACACTGTCAAACTTTTGTTGAAACATAATGCTGATGTGCATGCTAGAGGTGAGGATGTGCAGTCTCGAAAGTTCTTGTTCTGACTTCCACACTTGCAGATGACTCTGGAGAAACCCCACTTGACCATGCAAGGCAGTATAAATGCTCAAGACTTGTGAATTTCTTGTCGGGTCAAATGTATGCTTGATGTAAAGGTGAGGAGTGTATACCATGGATGTTATTATTAAATGACACTCTTCACCCAGCGTTGAGGCAGGATGATGGGAAAGAACCAGTATTTTCCGGCAAAGATGTCCTTACAGTGAGGTCTAGTACCGAAATACATGTAGCTTTGATCCAGAACAATGGACAGTCTGATAATTTGCTATAGTCTTGAGGTAAGCACCATTCGTCATGATATATACACTTGTTAGTACTACTATGTACATATAAATCAAGCTCATGTCCCAGTCCTCATGACATGAAATACATCACATTGAATGAACATGCCACCGACATCCGTCACGGGCAACTCATTGCCCGCTCGGTGAACCGACTCATCTCGACACCCCACTTTCAAGCCCCTTGGCATCAGACCAGTTCCATACTCGAACACTCCACCTAGCCCTTTCTCTCCGTGAAAGCCATCGGCCCGACTCTTTGGATGGTTGTCCTACTACGCTCACGCCTCCCCCAACTGATCTACCAGCCTCCGCGTCACGCTCTCTAGTTCCTCATCCCTCGTCCTCGGAATCGGCACGATCTTCCGCCGGGAGGTGGCGTCGGCGAGTACGAGGCTTGCGTTGCGCGGAGTGGGGGTAATTGTGAGGTTCGAGATGGGTAACGGGGTAGTTTGGGGGTTTGGGCGAGGGGGTGGAGGGTGCGTACCCAGGTTGATCGAGGGAGAGGAGGGGGAGGGTTGGGTCGAGGTGTAGAAGATGAGAAGGGTTGGGTCGAGGTGTAGAAGATGAGAAGGGTTGGGTCGAGGTAGGAGAGGAGGGGGAGGGGGAAGGAGCAGGGGGCTTGGATTTGTATTTCTTGAAGAAGGATGATGGGGATTTTGGCGTTGCTGGTGAAGATTTGTTTGTGGAGGGCGGATGTTGATGTGGTTGGGGAGTGGGAGAGGGGACAGGGCGGCATGGAAGTATAGTACGTTGAGCCCGGAAGGAATAAACGGGGCTTCGATTCCGTGTCGGGTTCTTGTGGTTGGGAGGGAGCTCCAGGGAGAGAGAGAGGTAGGTTTTAATGTCACACTGGGATGAAAAAGCAAAAGAATATATGTTCATTGACACGTCTGTCTCGATACCGAGACAGACTAAGAAGTAAGAATAAAAAGCCTAAAATAAACCCTAAGAAAAAGAGGGGGCCGAAAACTGTAGGCCTGTCGAAAACGGTAGACAGTAGAATGTCACTTACAAAAAGAACTCACCAATTATCCTGGAAAGCTGTGGACATGGCAGCTCGAAGAATGTCAACGGAAGGACGTCAGGACTCGAACATCACGGAATGATGTCCGAAGAAGGTGGCTGTGCCTGGTCGGGTCAAAGGATCAGATCTTATCCGAGCCGGGATCACTGCATCACTCACCTCCGCTCCCTCGACAATGCGCCTCCCTGCACTCCATAAACGCTTCACTAAGGCCCTGGCACCTGCGGAGTCGCCCCGGAGGAAGGATGGGAGAGAAAAAGAAGAAGTTGGAGGCAAAAAGAAGGAAGAGGGAGTCGAAGAAACGACTTCGCTGGTAACGGGATAACATTTCGCCCCAAGACGCGTCAAAGCCATGCCAAGTCGACAACGGGTACACCGGATCCCAAGAAGTCTGAAGAATTACGCGTTAAACATGTTGGTCCATGCACAGAGACGACGGTATAAAGGGAGCAGGGATTCCGAGTCTCCGGGCAGGCAAACTACGTACCACGGCTCGGAATGCCCCAGGGAGCGGAGTTCTTAGGCCTACGAGTATACTAGTTGCTTCGGGACCCAGTAAATATACTATTGAGCCCCTTCTTTAGTGCAAGACCGTCTCAAATTTTTGAATAAAATCATTAAAATATAATTCAACTTTCTATTGTGACTCTACGTGAGCTTGAGTGTAACTAAGCCTCTGAAACCTGTGAAAACAAAGTTCGATCCGTTGATCCGATCAATTGACGGCATCAAAACTTACATTTCGCATCATCTGGAGCCCACCGCGAGGGGCTTTTGTTGCACAGAACTCACTTTTGGATTTCCGTGAGGGATCCAACCTAGAAACATTAGTTTTGCACCACCTGGGTCTTGGCCCAAAACACCTGAAATTATTCTACCTAAGGTGAAAAATTCTGTTGTAGCAAGGAAAAGAGAAACTAGGACCAATAGCAGTGGTTCAAAGTCCTTTTTGTCTGATCCTGAAATACTACTCAGAAGAAGGAAACTTCAGACTGAGAAAGTACTTTCAAGTTCACCAAAAGAACTGTGCTCTACTATTCAACCAGTTTCTACTGCCTCTATCATGGAACCAATCAGACATAAGATGCCACTGCCTGACAGCAGGGATGCACCTAAGTTTAAGCATACTGAACCTTCTGAGGTTTGTCGCTTTTTACAAAGGATGATCTCTCTGCTTGAGCATGCTGGGATACAGGGAGATAAGGAGAAAAAGAAGAGAATTTTGGAGTATGTGGATGCTCAGACTGAACAAGAATGGCTAGGCTTTGATTCCTTTGGAGATGACTATACTTGGTCTGCTTTTGAAAAGGAGATTAAGGAGTCTTATCCAGAAGCAGTGGATGA